>JASSUY010021166.1:6780-22793 GCA_032466535.1 Forpus xanthops | reverse complement strand
AGAGTCTTCTAGTCTCTCTTTGCATTACTATTTAAATTATTGGCCTATTTGAGCTTGAGAGGGAGAATGGGAGACAAAGTTCTAATAAATTATTCTCAAGGGCGTTTTATTAACTCTGGGCATGAACAGTTAGATATGAGAATCACTGTTAAAATAGGAATGAAAAGGTGAAGGACGCTCTCTGAACTCTGTTGATTCCTCAGCATTTTAGCATTCTGATTTAGAACATGTGATAGACTGTTGTGCAGACACTTGTTAAGCCAGGCTGAAGCCATGTTTACCTTTTAAGTATTTAATTTAACTCATGTTCTTGTAATTTTAAACTTTAAAATAGCATGCCTTACGGAAGATACTAAAAAGATAAGGTATATTTACCTCATATGGAAATGCTAATTTTGTAAGCCTTCCTACTGTTTTTTGTTTGCAGCAAATGAAATGTATAAAGAATGAAGCGTTAGATATTCAGTTAAAAGTCTTCAATGAGCATAAGGAAGAGGACATGATTGAATTCTCTCACCGTTTAGAAGATATTAGATCTGAACTAGAATATCCTTTTGATATCAGCAAAGCAACATGAACAAAATTAAGTGTATAAAGGACATTCTGGTATAATTTCTGTTTGCAAAAAGTTATCAGTCAATATTTGACTGAGATTTTTTTTCCTTGCTACTATTCTCCTTAACACTTTTACTGAAGTAAATGATGTTTACAACATGGTGTGGAATACAGTTAAGGACACTAGTGCTGAAGGATATTTTCTTTCGATTCTCCAACATCTTTTGCTGATAAGGAATGATTATTTTATACGGTATGTTTAATAATATGTTAAATATTAATTATGGGGCTTGTTGCAATTCAGTCCATTGATAGAAGATTTCTTCTATAAATATAATGATAAATACAGCTTCATCTTTTTCTGTGCAAACTGTAGTTCCTATCTATTCCTATGTGAATTTATGTTCCATGGTATCAGCTCTGAATAAGATTACCATCTCTATGTTCTTGTTTCTTCTGCTTGGGGTGCAATTTAATGTATAAATGTAGAAAACTTTTTTTGGGGATCTGGATCTTGTTGACTGCAAGTATAAGGGATTAGCTCAGGTCTCTTAATTGGCTATAAATCATGATAGTAGCATTATAATTTCCTTGTGCCCTTGAGTCAAAGATTAAAACCAAGTATGCACAGAAGTGCACTTTATACGGAAATCTGAATATATGCATAATTTAGAGTAACTTTTGGTTGGGAATTGAGTATTCTCAATATACATTACAGGTCAGTGTGAACATGTTAGTGTCTCTTGAAAAATTAGTCAGAAAAATTACCAGGAAATAGTTAGGAAACTCGTATATTTAAAGCTGCCAGATACTTTCTAAAATCTGCTCATGTAGTTTTTGAGGAAACTCTGGAGAAACCAGATGTGAAGCATATGGAGACAGAAAGCCATCTGTTTTCTGCATAGCTTTCTACATAACCTTGTGTTTCAGACAGTGTCTAGCATAGATGTACCCTTAAAGGTTAAGATTGCTTGCCTGACCTGGGTACATGAGTGCTAGACCTCTTCTGCAAGCTGTGAATTCAACCCTTTCATGTTCTGAGTGAGGTGACACAGCTGTCATAAACCCCAGAAATTTAGAACCAGGTGGTTTCATTGTTTTTACTGAAACAGGGCTGCAATGAATCCATAGTTGAAAATTCACAAAACCATAAGAGGTCAATCTGAAGGAAGGGCCTTCTCTGTACTGGGAGGAAGCAGGAAGGAGTCCTTCCTTGTATTTCCATAATTGAAGAGATGCAGAGCTTATAATTAAGGTTTGCACAAACACTTCTATGGAAGTAAGTCAGCCCAGGCCTTTTGACCTTAATGTGTTCACAGGCAAGATTTTAAGTATGCATTTAAAAGTAAATACACTGTAAAAGAACTCATCTTTGTCTTTAGTCCACAGTATTTCAAATTAATTGAAGAGTGTGTATCCCAGATAGTGTTACATCGAAGTGGAACAGACCCAGATTTCACGTATCGTAAAAGATTAGATATAGATTTCAGCCACTTAATAGGTAAGTACTATATTTAGAAATGACCACAGCATCATAGTTCTTTATATGTTATAAAAAACAAGTTAAAGTTGTACGTGTGACTAAGAATCTTCTGTTGCCCATATATGTGCAAGTGTGTTTGTTTATTTTTCAAGATATTTGTGTAGATAAAGCAAGATTAGAAGAATGTGAAGAGAGGGCTTCTGAACTTTCCAGAAAAGTAAGTAATTTTCAAGTTATGTGATCATAAGATGGACATGGGGATTAACTAATAGCTTCATGAGTGGTATAACTGAACATGGCATATTTTTTTAACTTAAGGTTACTATTTTTAAGTTACTATTAGTTCTGTGTTTATGTGGGAATTTGAATGTTTCTTGTTGGTTGGGACACAGAACAGTGCTTAAGAAAAGATTAAGAGTATTTTTACTATTTAAGGTTTCAAGTATGAAACTCTCAAAAATTAACTGAATACTTGATTTGAACTTTTATCAGTTTCTTCAACAAGATAAACTGTGAGAATTGGAATTGACTCATTTGTATCTATGTACTGTATTACTATCCATCAAAGTTTTAAGCTACTTTACTTGTATAAATGCAATAGTACTTTGCCATTTCATATAGTAAAGACTTATAGCGGTATTAGAGATGGTGCATCCACTTACTAGACACATGGAAGTCAGGATAGCAGATAATGTGTGTCCTTAGTATTGTTAACTCGTGAGCTTTAATAAACAGGAAAAGACTTGTTGGAGTCTAAAGAAATTATGCAGAACTGACTAGTATTAAGAACTTTCTTTTTTTCTTAGTTTGAAAAAGATTTTGTAGTTCATCAGGAAACTCAGGCCCTACTGCAAAAAAAAGAAGAGCGAATCAGTGAACTTGAAGCAGAATTGCAAGCTTTTAAATCACAGGTATGATTTTAAATGAGTATATGAAGTTGGTTTTTTTTTTTTGTTTTTGTTTTTTTTTTTTTTTTTTGAAGGAGCTTCATTTTACATCTTTTGCAGATCGTGATAGTGCACTTGAGGTTTTTTTTTTATTTTTTTTCAAAGAATCGTTATTGATTATTATTGACTGTTTCCTTTACTTCTGTTTTACACTAAGTATTGTGATGTGGCAGTAATTAGCTGTGTTCCCTGATGATCCTTTTTATGCCTCAGCTCTGTTAATTAAACTAGTTTCTTATGTTTCATTTGGGTTTGCTTTCAGTGTCATATATTTCCAAAGTAATTAACCACATAGGGTAATAAGTCTTACAGTTTTAGATTAGCATTCATCACTATGATCTTTATCCCTCCACAGGAAATTATTCATTACAACAGTTTGCTTTGCTGAAGCCATACTATGGAAATCCAGCAGTGAAAGAAATAACCTGTGGCTGGATAAGAACTTTTCCTGATAATTTTTCAATTTTCAAACATAGATATTTTAAAATGAGGTGGAGACAAGTAGTGCAGGCTTTTGAGAGTAATACTTGAGTTGACTTGTAACTGCTTCAGCTCTAAAAAATGTAAGGAGACTGAGTGACTAAGTGATTGTATTTTTTCCTGTTGTCTTAATTCCTGGAATAAGAAGCACAGTCTCAAAATAACTAAAGAAAGACAGCATCAGGAAGACATGCAAGTATGAAGGTGATAAAATATCTTGAAAGCATACTTGAAAATTAAATATAAAGCTTTTCATATGCAGACAGCAATTATGATATGATTATATTAAATAATTGTCATACCGTCATTTATCCTACTCTTATTGCAAAACTTGGAGTGATTTGTAACTAACAAGTTATTGATTACTGCAACTTAGTACTCTAAAACCTATCTTAAGAGGAGTCTTTGGTTTCCATATGGCATCAGTTGCTACTTACCATGGCTACTTCCAGCTTCTATGACTCTTTTTTTCTCCTGGTCTCAGTCTTTTGCTCTTTTGTTGTATTTGGTATTTATTCATGTATTTCTTCCATGATTAGAGTGCAATTATTAAGTGCCTGCTTGTCAGTGTCTGTTCAGAAATTTAAACCAATAATACTGCTGTGCATGTATTGATTTGTATTTATTGATATTTAGCTATTTTCTTTTAAAAATATTAAATCCTTTGCATATTGTATTTCCCTCCATTTAATAAAATAAAGATTGTTTCAGCTCATATTTATTAGTTGAAAAGTTGATTAATACTTTCACCAGTAGATAAATATTTCTCATTAATTCTTTTGTCACCTTTTCAGATACATTCATATTAATGTTTGAAGGCCTGTGAAAGAAATTCTCCCAATAGTGGAAATAAATACATTTTTTTTAGACTTACTGAAGTACTAAAAGCTTATCTAGATATAGTATAGGTGTCCTCCTCATACAGAGTAAGAAGTCAGTGTGTAAGACAGCTACATTTTCTTAAAGTAATTTTTTTCACCATTACTTTGTGCTTTCAATTCTGTAGAAAATGTTGGAAACAATGTTGTTTACAGTATTAGAAAATACCTGTTGAGAATTCAAAGTATGAAATAAAAAGCAAATTTGCCTCCTTCTAATTCATATTTGGTAGTCCTGTGGAAGATACAATGGTATTAACTTGCAACTGGCTTGCAGGGTTTAATCTGTAAACTGTAATTGTTATAGCATTCTGTTGAAAAAGATGTGAAGCTGAATATGGATATTTTCTTTATCAGTATGGCTCCTTACCACCTGGTTTGCTGCCATCAACGCATGGAGATGCATCTGTTGTTCCACTGGAAGCGGCTGGACCACATCAGATTCCACTGCCACCACCTCCTCCACCACTGCCTGCTAATGGAGCAATTGTACCACCGCCACCTCCCCCTCCTCCTCCACCACCTTTGAATGGCTTGGGAGTTTCTCTGGCTGGTGGTGGTCATCCTCCACCACCACCTCTCTCAGGCCTGCTGGGAGCACAGTGGTCTCCACCTTCATGTACTTTGCCATTTGGAATGAAACCTAAAAAAGAATTCAGACCTGAAGTTACCATGAAGAGACTCAACTGGGCCAAGGTAGTACTGATTGATATAAAGTCTTAGGGTAAATAAATTGTCAGGGGTAAAATTTATATAGACCAATTGTTATGTTAGTTAAAATAAGGCAAGGTATGAATATTTGCTGTCTTTAGTTTTCATTATTTTCTAAAAACTGTGTTGCATTGACTCCTGAATCATCTGGGCCAAGTATATGTGATGTTCTGAGTTGCTTGCAAAAGTCAGTTTTGGTCTAGAGTAATACAGCTGTGATACCAGATTGCTTCCTGGATCCTAGTATGCCTTCTATTTTAGCAAACTGTTTTCATTGGATCAGTCGCTGCATGGTACTATACAATTTCCAAGCAAGTGGCTTTCATCTGTCCAACCTGGGCTGTGGAAAGAGGCATTGCAGGTCTCTCCATTTGTCCTTATTCTGAATGTATTATGTGAATTTAATGTGTTTTACACAGCTCCTATTTAATTTGCTTTAGACTCTACAGAGCAGTCTTTACATAGTATCAAAATAGTTAATAAAATTTTGTTTCATCTCTTAATTGTAGATCAGGCCTCAGGAAATGACAGAATCCTGTTTTTGGGTTAAAGCAGAAGAGGACAAGTATGAGAATGCTGATATGCTTTGCAAATTGGAGCTTACATTTTGTTGTCAAAAAAGGGGTAAGTAGTTGATTGCTTTAATTTTCAGCTTTTAGAGATACCTTAAAAATCATAGGGCTTAAAAATGCGTATGAAAAAAATCAGAATATAACGTAAATTTTCTGGATTTTAAGTGGAATATGTGAAGAAAATAATTTGCAAGATTGTAGACTGCTTAAAGCAGTAATATTGAACTATTTCACTTAAAGGGTGACAGAATTTGTGTGACCTAGAATGAAAATAGTGTTTATCCTCAGAATACAAATGTTAATTGATGTGTTCTGTGCCTGTGAAGGAGGGAGAGTCTTTGAAATCTTTTACTTTTTGATAAACCTGTAGCAACATAGGTCTTTGTTAAGTTTTTTCAGCTTTTAAAGCTTTGTGGTAGAACAAAATATGTGAAAGTATTCCTGTCTTTAAACCTTTTCTCTCTTTCTGTAAGTCATCTTGCTCATAGTTTAGGTTTTTCTGCCCCCTATATAAAAATGCTTGTATTCCCACTGTTTGTCTTGATGTTTCTTCCTCCCCATTGATTGTTATTGAGCATCTGGTACTTTGGGTCAGCCAAAGAGGTGTAATGATTAATTCCTTTTCAAATTGAAGAGGCATTATTATATTTTCAGCTTGTATAACAAATTTCAATTTTATATTTTTATTTAATCAAGTGTCTGGAATTTTCAACTTTCTCCATTGTTTTTAATATGCTTTGGTGTGTATTATCCAATATTTTTTTTTGTTTGTTTTTACAATTACCACGAATTTTATTGTGTTGTTGTCAAGGCAGGCTTTTTATGCTCTAACAGTATTTCTACTGAGATGAGTACTGCACTTTATTACTGTTGATACTTAACATTAAGAATGTTGTGCAAAGATAAAAAGGTAAGAAAACCACACACATCACAGACTTTTTTTGCTTGAATCTGTTAGAGTAAGTCTAAAAGATAATTGTGATGCCTTATTAATGTTAGGAGAGTTACTAACAGGGTTCCTTGAATTAATAAGTTGGAAGGTTTAAGAGCCATTGGAGGAAATAGTGTTCCCTATGTGTAATTAAACAGTAAAATTTGGGAGACAGAATGGTGTTCAAACCAAACATGTTAACAGCTCAGAGGAGAATTGTGAATTTCCACAGACAGAAAGAACATTAAAGTTAACAAGGTTAACGTCCTTTGCAAAGTTGAACTGAATGTACTGGATACACTGTTTTGACAAAACCTAATAGAAGACACTTATCTATAGTTGAAAAATCAGTTAAATATATTCTTAAACCAAATGGAGGTGGTGTGTGTGTGACTCAGAAGCTATCACCTACAGGGACAAATTTATTTTCTTTTTCTAACAGGTGAAGCTTACTGCTTTTTTTTCTTTTTTAAAAAGTTTTGAAATCTCTCTTATCACATGGGTGATCTGAGTGTACCATCATCTTAATTTTCATAGCAAGAAGAGACACTAAAGACTTGATTTAGGAAAGCAAGGAGGATTCTAAAGGGCAACATGGATGGCAAATATTTTTCAAGAGTTGTTTACAGAAAGTTGCAGAAATTCAGACAGCAACAGACATCTGCCTCTTATTAACAGCATGAATTCTAGTGCAAAGGATAGCAAAGTATCGTTTGTTCTTGTGGCCATGGGGAGTGGTGATGCTTGTTTGTAGCTTACACATAACTTACTGATTATAATAAAACTTGCCAAAGAAATTGGATAAATCTAGTTTGGTGTTAGAGATTTGCCACTATGCTTTCTAGAGTAGAATCAGGTAGCTGTTCACTAGATTCAGTCTGGGAACAGTCCTTGACCGTTTCTAAACTTTGTCTCTAAAACCAGAAAGATAAAAATTTTGAAGTGATTCTGTAGCCAAATGACAGCATTCAAAGAATGAGCTGGTTTTCACTCTTTTGAAGGGTCTGCTTATGCACTCTTTTCATTTAAGTCATTGTGTAAGAAGAGGTATCTAGTTGTGGAAGCAGACACCAGAATGTTCAATGATGCTTCAAATGAATTTTATTCTGATTAAGCAGATTGAAGTACTCAAATGTTCAGTTGGTGAATTTTGCCAGCTCATAGGACAAAAGTGTTTCAGTATTAATCCAGAAGAGGAAGTATTATGTCTATATAAGCAATCCATTGAGAAATTTCAACTAGAAAAAGGAAAACGGAACAGTGTAGATTTGAAGCTTTAGGCATATGTTTGTATAGAAGTTATAAATGATGTTGATTCTGAATGGATATTGAAGGAATTAAAATAGCAGATGTTATGGAGTCAGGAAAGAAACATTACTGCAGGAATATAGTAAAAGAGGGTCTAGCCTCAAAATGTAGAAAAAATAATAAGTAGTAAAATGGAGCGAAGACCATGCATGGGGAAAAAATCACTCTTGTGGAGGGTGTCTGGAGACATGTTAGTGACATGTCCTTGAATCATGAAATTATTTAGTTTGGAGGGGATCTCTGAAGGTCATCTGGTCCACTCACCTTCGTAAAGGACCAGTCTAGTTTATGTAGCTTGGAGCTTTGTCCAGCTGAGTTTGAGATATCCCTGAAGATGGAGATATATGTTCCTGTTTTGTTTGTTTGGTTTTTTTTTTCCTTCATAATATCTTCCTTGTTGCAACTTGTGTCTTATGCCTCTTGGTCATTGTGCACATCAGGAGGAATATGGATCTCTCTTACATATTATGTAGCCTTCCATTAGCTAGTTTGAGGTGGCAGATTTTTTGATCCTTCTCAAAACTGTCAGCTCTCTCAGCCTTCCTGCATCTTATGTTTCAGCCCTCTAATCATCTTTATTTTCTGCTGTACTTTTTTCAATACATCTAGTTTGGTTTGTTTTTTTTCCTTGGGGTGGGAAGCCCCGAACGGAAAAAGTGCTCCTGATACTTCTCCCTGAGAGAGAAGGGGAGTAGAGGAAAATAATCACTTCTTTGACTTGCTGATAACAGTCTTGATGACTTACTAGGGGAAATGGTTTCAAGCTTAAACAGGAGAGATTTAGGTTAGATATAAGGAGGGTGGTGAGGCACTGGAATAGATTGCCTAAGGAACTTGTGGCTGCCCCATCCCTGGCAGTGTTCAAGGCCAGGTTGGATGGGGCTTTGAGCAACCTGGTCTAGTGGAAGGTGGCCCTGCCCATGGTAGGGGGGTTGGAACTGGATGATCGTAAGGTCTTTTCTAACCCATATCATCATTCTATGTGAATGTTTTCACTGTGCTGCTTGTTAAATAAAAATAACGATTGCAGTGGTGATAATGATGAGTCCATGAAGACTATGGGTGGTGTTTTCTTTTCATTCTTCTATTGTTAGAAAGCTGGTTTAGCCACTTTGCAAGCATTGAACCTTTTGTGAAAATAATATGTTTTATAAAAATTAAAACTTGGAGCTGGAAAAATAAGAAGTACGAAAGCATCAATTGCTGATGGTATTCTTGTAATGACTTAGTAAAGACAAAGTGTAATTTACTTACTGACTCAGCATTCTTGTCTCAGAATAAATTTGTACTCTTGAAGAAGTCTAAGATTTATACATGAGAGAAGTAGGCAGGGGAATAATGGAAAACCAACATGTTTGTCAGGAAGTTGTATAGATTTACTGATACATGGGATATGTTAGAAGAATGTTAGGTTGGAATCTGGAAATATGAGTCAGTGTGTGGATGGAATATTCGCAATATGAATACTTGAAAAGATTTAATTGCGACTGAAACATGTACATACATTTAAAATATGTGTGAGAAAACATGAGAGTTAATTTTGATATACCCCAAGCAACAAATAGAAGATTCCAGAAACCTCAAATAATTAGCTTTGTATCAGCAGCTGAAAGAGTAAGAGTTAAGTGGTGAAATCACTGCCTTAAACATAATATAGAAGTATGCTTCGTGGCTCTCTCCCTGGCTGGCAGAGAAAAGAAGAAAAAGAAAGTGATTGAGAAGTTCTGAAAATAATGTGACAAATGTGAATGCTTTTCATGAATGATCTTTGGTTTTTTGATAACTTTTCTTTTTAAAGACAAAAAGAAGGATTGATATGAAGGTAAGTTAGAGAATTGAAAGAGAAATAATCAGAAATATCAAGTGCTTGAGATTTATCAGGATTATACTTGTGGTTGCAGATCAAGAGAATCTGTGAAAAGCCTTTTTGGCAACAGTGGTATTAAAGGAGTCTCTTACTGTAATTCTTTGAAAGCATTAAACTGAATATATGACTTAAAGTTAACTGGTATGTGAAATAGGGAAAAACAGAGCTGGAGCAAACCTTATATGTACTTTTATCTGAAGCCCAAAAGATAAGATAAACAAACAAAAATGCTCATATTTGAATGACAGCTGCTCTATATTACATGTTGAAAGCCTGATGGAAGTCACTGGTGTATGATGTTAATCTTCTGGCAACTTTGCTGGAATGATTAGATGTACAGGCCAGGGGAGTGACACTTTCCAGAAAAGACAGAATGAAAATCTTGTGGGGGGAAAGCAGCTTATCATGCAAAAGTTTGTGATGGAAATTCCTTCTAATAAATTAATAGTGTATTGTATTATTAGCTTTTAGATCAGATGATGATTGTAATGAGAAACTATGCAATGAGATTAGAGAAGCTGCAGGTTTTGTGGCAATAAAGTGAGAGATTTAACTACCTACATATAGATTTAGTCAGTTTCTCATCAGGTTGTTACATATGCTTTAGATGCAACAAATGACTGTTTTAAATAATTCTGTATCCAGTGTGAGAAGGAACTATTCTGGGAATGGGCTTGAGCATGTGCTGAATCTAGGAGGTTGGAGTGGGAGAGGAGGAAACAATGATGACTACCTTAATTTTGTACCATGAGAGAACTATCCAAGTCAATCTATTATATAAACACTGAACTTCAGGGCAAGAAGTTATCAAGCAAGCAAGATATTTATGCCTGCTGACAACCCAGAGGCTATTCCAATAATGCCATCTGTCGTGATTTAAGCCCATTCAGCCACACAGTTCTCACACTCACTCCCCCCTCTTTTTTCCCTCTGCTCCTGGAGGGATGTTAAGGAGAATTGAAAGAATTTAACTCCCACAGGTTGGGATAAGAACAGTCCAGTAACTAAGGTATAACACAAACCATTGCTGCTACTACCAATAATAATAATGGCAAGGGAAATACAAGGAAAGAGAATACAACTGCTCACCACCTAGACCAAGCCCGACCCAGCAGTGAACCCCCCTCTTCTGGGTCTCTGCCCTTTGTTTATACATCCTGGGCATGATGTGCTGTGGTATGGAATACCTCTTTGGTCAGTTTGGTTCAGGTATCCTATCTCTGCTTCCTCCCGGTTTCCCCTCCTCCCTGGCAGAGCATGAGAATCAGAAAGTCCTTGGTCAGTCTAAACATTCTAAGCGGTAACTGAAAACATTGGTGTTATCAGTGCTGTTCTCAGGCCAAAAGTCAAAACACAGCGCTGCACCAACTACCAAGGAGAAAAATGACTGCTGCTGCTGAACCCAGGACACCATCTTAAAGATTTGAGTAAATTTTATATGATAATTCAGAAATAGCCTAACTAAGGGTATGGGGCAAAAAAAATGATTGTGGCTTGATGGGAAGGTTAAAGACAGTACTGCAAGGAAAAGGATAGTGTTAAAAAATGTGAACGTCTGGCCATATGAAGGTAATGGGGAAAACTCTTTAAATGTACCTAGACAAATGTAAGCAGGGCATTATTCATTAGTCTTTTAGGATGTAAAGGGTCCTTCAGCTGATACTGATGAGTTTATTTAATCTACTGAAAATGAATTCAGGTAGGCAATTTGTGGGACCACTTGTTTAACAACTTCCGAAGTTCTGCAGGTTCAAAGAAAATTGGACAAATTTAGTGGTAATAGATCCAAAGAAAATAGGAATAAAGGTATTTGTAGGAAGATAAGATGCCTTTTTTGGGAAACGAGTAGTGCTAAGTCTGGCATAGTGTCTTTTTAAGAAACACCTCTTACTACAGTTCTTGTAGAGAGTGCTGTCCTGGAGGGACAACTGGTCATACCCATTGGGCCGGTTACTAGGTTCTTAATCATGATGTAGTAATACCTGTTTGCTTGGAGTAGTTTGAAGTTACTATGTTTAAGACTGACAATGCTGAAATAATTGATATGCAGATTCTTGGTCTTGTCAATTATAGAAGGGAGAAAAGTAATGAAACAACTGTAAGATATGTACTTATTTTTTGGGGATAATCTGAAAAGTACTAATGTGGAGAAGATACATCAGTAAGTTGGAGGAAGTCTGTAAGTGTAATTAATGTAGTATGTCTGTAGTAGTCAGGCTTAATGTTAGGTATGTGTTCAGGATAACTCGGGAGAACCAACTACGTGTTACCTAAAGTCTGTTAGGTGCTTAAAGTGTTTTGTCAGAGGGATTCCTAGACTTAGGAGGCTGCATGGAGTGTCCAAGAAAGCGAACTCTAACCAAAAATAAATCTTTTGAAGCATTTAAATGCAATTTGTTTCATGTATGCGAAATATAAGTTTTCTGAAATACGTTTTTTAAGTGGTGTGCTGTGTTTATAGATGTCCTATTAATGAATTGATTTGACTTTATCCAGCAATTTTTTTACATAATTATGTTTGAAGTGTTGAAGTCCAAATGAGGATTAGAAATTGGAGATCAAAAGTACAAGAAACCACTCCTAGATTCTTCATTATTTTGAGCAACATGCAGATAACTGCAGTTAATGGAAGATGGCATGGAAAATTAGAAACTTACTCTCCTTTCTTGTCTAGATATCAAAGGGAGCTGGTCTAGTAAACTCAAGAGAGAAAGACTGCATGATCTCTTTTTTTTTTTTTTTTTTAATCAACTGGGACAGATTTTCATCCTAATCTTATTGGAGATGGCAGTGTCTGTTCCCATCACACCAGAGCTCCTGCCAGACTTGATTATTCAGAAATTAAGCACTTGTATGGAAATTCAGTCTCTGCAGGCATTTGTTGAAATGGTCAATATAGTTCTTGCTATTTTTTTTCTCTTTTTTGTTTTCCTCCCCTGTATACTCTGTAAGCAAGAACATCAAGGCCTAACCACTATGGTACCAACCCACTCTCAACCATTTTAAACCAGAAAAGAGAGTAAATGCTAGCAAGAGGGTCAAATCTCCAAGGTAAATTAGTTCAGTGCTACATTTGACGTGCCATAACCTACCCAGCACAAGCAATAGAAGTTGTGGTCAGCGAATTAAAGAATTAGGTGGAGCTGAGTGTCCTCATACTTTCCTCCTCTGGAGGAGGATTTACACAGAAGTTGCTCCAAATTATGCTTCAAATAAACCTGTAAGACTGTCAGTAATGTCGACTAATAACTTTTGATATTTTAGCACTAATTCAAGTGTACAAGCAAAAGTAAAGCCTGAGTTTTGCTGCTTTTCAGTATTACTCCAACTACCCTTTAAACCAAAATTATTCTAAGAGATTTTTTTTGTATAAAATGGAGAAAGGGAAAGAAAATGTTTATTTCTGAAGAATACAGGAGTCAGTTATAGGTGTTTGCAAAGGACAGCTATCAGTGAGTTTTGTAAGTCACTGAAGTGTCAATGGTGCCTTGAAATTTCAATGTGTCATCGTTCCATGGAGAAGAAGGGATGATGTATTCACTGTTGCATTGGTGGTAAATACATTAGCTGCTTCTATTCTTAGCAGATAGAATGATCTCTTATTTTATCTTATTTAGATATATATCAAGTATATTTATAACGTACAGATTGATATGGAAGAATCAGTGAATGAATATACTTCTGTGATGGGTTGAGCTTGGCTGGCTGCCAGAGGCCCACCTAAATGCTCTCTAATAAAAATGAAAAGCCTGTCCATTGAGATCATTCACCAGTTACTGTCACAGGCAAAACAAACCCCATTTGGGCAAAATGAATTTAACTTTTTTGTTTTTGTTAACATCCTATTACAGATAGGAGAAACCTTCAGTTGTTCAAATGGTTAAATGTCTTTAAAGAAGTGGGATGTGAGTGACTTCTAAAATCTGGCTTTCATATCCATGAATATGTAGCAAACAAAAAATGGAAAACCGTAGATGACATTAATATACCAATGGTTGGAATAATCTGACGATAACATTTGTTTTGTAGTTCGTTTCTTTTTGAAGATATAAGCTGAGGCTTTTTTTTTTTTTTTCATTTAATCTTTTTCTTTGGGAATTTTTTAGGATAAATTCTCCCTTGAATTTAATTCTTGAATGGCTGTGTCATTGGTACCTTAATCTGAGCATACTAGAATAGCCCATAACATCAGATCATTAATCTGGTAGAACTGTAGGAAAGAGGCAGTGTGCCAGTAGAAATTCTAAATAGGTACAGAAAAAAAAATTTGTTGATAGAAAGGGTACTTTGACTTGTATTTTCAGTTAGGAAATGCTGTGTCAGGTAGTGAAGGGGTATTGTTGAAGTGTTTGTTACTGTACTAACTACCTAAGTAACTACCTAAGCACAGGTATTATTTAATTTTTTTGGGCAGAGTTGCTGTATGTGTTGTTATTAGGTTATTCGTTCTTACCTTCTACATAAAGACAATTTAATATTTCTTGCCAGCTTCAGAACAGATTGAGTGCCGTCTTTTCTCTGCAGTGAAGTGCTGTGAAGGAGTAGTTCCTGTAGTTCACCTTTTCCTTATTCTTTCAGTGATTTTTTTTTTTTTTTTTGTATTTGATTCCTACCCAAAGCGCAATATTATTTTGCAGTGAACTCCTTTTTGAAAACATGACAGCATATGCAGACTAACAAAAGCATTTCACTCCCATTCAACAACACTGTGGTAGGAAAAGCCTTAAGGGCTTTATGTTTTAGAAGCAATAAGAGTGTTCCTTTATTAATTTCTAGTAGAGAATGTTTTTAAAATGTGAATAAGTGCAATCTTAGAGGAAACGGATATTATTTTCATGTATCCAGAGAGGGGAAGAAAGTCTGCTCAGTATAAGTCCTAAACCATAAACACCAATAGAATGGAAAACCAGGTTTGGAAGTTAAAATGCAGGTTAAAAAGAGGTAATTACAATTTTCTTTATTTAATGGAAAATACCCAGTTTAATAACTTCCGTGTTTGTCCTTATGCAAACAAGGATCTTGTGAGAATTAATTTGGTGTTTATATCACACACAAGATGTAAAGCTCTGTATACCTACTACAAGCCTATTTTCATGGAGTTTACCTACCTTTTAATTTTGTTACATGATGATGCACTATGTACTGTTGAAGAATTTCTAATTAATGCTGCAAGCATTTATATCTGACTAAAGGTAACATATTCAAGTGTAATGAAGTCATCATTACAACGGTGCTTTTATTGTATACTCTTTCATGGTGAGCTGAGAAAAGTAATTTAACTGCAAGAAATGAAATATTTAGAAAACATTTGGCAAACCTTCAAAGTTACTGTTAATGAAAATTATTAACATTTGAATTTCCATTAGTACTACTTTTTTTCCTTCAGAAAATCTGCCATTTAGTTTTTTGTTGAATGGCTTGAATTTCAAAGACAACTCATTTTAAAAAACAAGAAATCCCCAAATTCTCAAACAGGGAGCTTGTGTTCATGGAGCAATGGATTTCAGTTAGGCAGCTGTTAGACAGTATTTAGGTAAACACTGGAAAGTCAGGCAGAATATAGCAGTATATTTGGCAGAGCCTTTGATTCTGTTTGCATTTGAAGTAGTTCTATTGGAATTATATTTTAATTTATTTGTATGTGAAAATTGTTTATAGACATCTCCCCTTACCCACTAAGGAAAGCTCCTCTTTATCTCCTAGCTCTGTATAAGTATGATCTGATGTTGTCTTATATGTAACATTTTTTCTTAATTAAAATGAAGTCTTACATAAAAATCAGTAAGTTGATTACTTCACTTGAGAAACAGACTTCCATTGTAGGCTGCTGTTCCGTGATCTCTACAAGATAAATTTCTCACACAGTTTCTTCATTCTATATAGATTCTTGATTCTGTAATTATCTTGCCTAACAGACATTTTAAGGGGACTCATTCAGTGCATTTTATGAAACAAATGTCACCATAAAGGATGCATATTTTTTGAATATCCTGTAGTTGGTTCTCCACCTTCTCATTAATAGCAGTCAGGTTCTGAAGGTTGTGTAAGAATGGAGAGAACTTAATTAGACTGAAATAGTAGGATTTTTTTGGAGGGGCTTAAATTGGAATTTTAGCCAAGTATTCTTTTACATAGGAGATAAACTAGTTCAGCATTCTGAAAATTTTCTTAATAGGCCAAGATGTGTTTGCATGATCATAGAATCATAGAACAATTAGGGTTGGAAAGGACCCTAAGATCATCTAGTTCCAATCCCCCTGCAATGGGCAGGGACACCTCAC
>JASSUY010021165.1:9513-20397 GCA_032466535.1 Forpus xanthops | reverse complement strand
CCCATTTCCCCAGGACTGGGGAAGAAAAAGGGGGGGGTGTGCAGAACTGTTTGAGGGGGGCCTCAAACCACGACACAGATATTCACACAGATTAAGTAGGACACGGAGAATTAAGACAGGACATCTGCCCACATCAGTTTCAGGCAGCTGAATGTTACATCTAAGACTGAATCCTTCAAGATCCTACCTATTACTTACAATGTGAACCAAAAAGGTTAGTAGATTTGTCTAAAGGGATCAGACTATTTCTGTATACATGTCCATTGCCCCAGCTCAGTAAATCAGCAGATGAAGATGCCAGATCAGAAGGAACTTTCATGTATTATATTCATGCATATTCCTGGCTGGCTTGGAACATAGCTGAGTCTTTTCTACAGCCTCCTAAATCCTCTGTATTTTGCCTGCCCCATAATGCAACAATAGCTAAAATAAATTACACTCCAAGAGTCTAGTCCAACTCCAAAGACCAAGGAGCTCAAACAAGCATGAAGGTAAGCTAAAGTCATATTTGTACATACATTATATACCGATTCTGGCTACATGTTATGCTTTATCTGGGCCTTATGATCTTTTGTAAGTTTTCAAAAGCCAACTTGTTCAAAAGTGACCTGAAATTCTCACTGATATGATCTACTACACTGCTCTCTAATAAGCCCTATTAGTGCAGTTTACCTGGCTTTAAAATTATATAAATCACGTCTCCATACACAGAAATTCTTCTTTTGAAACCTCAGACATATGGTTACGTAGTCATAGCTTAACTTTTTGACATGTCAGCTTTGCTGAGCCATGTACATAATGTTAGCATTTGGATACGGTTATGGATTTAGACACTATTACATCTTGAGTGAATATCTCATTTGTTTGTATTTAGTGTGGTTTATCTGTGTCCAAGGGTAGTTATGACAATTCAGTTTGTATAGCAATTTGTCACATAATAGAAATATATTAGTAAATATAAGTACCAACTTAAATGGTGCTGCTTTAACTGATTGCATTCAGCTACTAAAAGACCCCTGTTATTTCAGTTTAAAGGTCACATTTGTCAATTTAAATTAACCCTGTTAAAGTAAAGATTTAAGCTCTGCCAACAATAATCAGACTTCAGTTAAAAGGAAGAATGTCCATCCTGCTTTTGTTATCTCTTAGCTACAGTGTCTCCAACCTGGACTTTTCTTGAGAGAGATGTCATCTTTCTGTTAATATTTCACTTTGACTACATGTGCTACAATAGTCAGGTAGAATACTATGCATGGCTATGTGTCCAGAGCACTAACAGAATGGTACAGGAACTGGGGGTGTTACAACTCTGTGTCTCTGAGGTGGCAGGATAATAGCATGTTTTCTTGACAACAAATACCGTTTCAGCAATGTGGTCTGGCTTAGGAAAGATTCACACTCATCTACCAGAAATACTTAAATTAACACATGCCTCTTTGACTGGACCGTTTAAGGTTGCAACTAGGCATGTCTTTCAAAGCAGACAAAAGGAATGAAGTTTTGGTCACAGAGATAAATTTAACTGAGATAACAGAGTAGAAGTACATGCTCAGTTTTCCTGTGCACACAGCTGTGCAAAAGCTGTGCAGTCATTTAGCCACGTTGAAGAAAACAGATACCAGGCTACAGTGTTCTGCCTCTCCACAGGTTCCCATGCTAAGCAGCTGCGCAAAAGCTGTGCAGCCATTTAGCCATATTGAAGAAAACAGATACTAGGCTACAGTGTTTTGGCTTTCCACATGTTCCCATGCCTTCTGTTGAATTTATATATAAAACCTACGAAAAGATTTTGGAACAGGCCATGCATCCAAAAGCTTTTGACAAGGAACACGGACTACTTAAAAGAAAAGGTCCTCTAAAGCAGGTTTTGTTTTCTTCTTGAGCATCTTAAAGCTAGAATAACATGAATTCACATAGTTTTGTGTATAGTACATTAGGACAGCCTCTCTTGAATGAAATGGTAAGCAGAAAAAAGATGAAGGATGACAAATTTGTAGGAGAATATATAACTCTGTGTGCTTGTCAGGCCAGGCAAAAATCTAACTTATGTGGACACACTGTTTTGTAAAGTTCTAATCTCCACATGGCACACATACTCATACATTCACCCACTTCTGAGACATTCAGATTTAAATAAAACTGTAATGCTCCCCTCATGATTCACAAAAGGCTCACCAATCCTACAGAATTTAGCAGTCAGAGAGAACAATTAGGAGGAGTTTTTAAAAGCATCCTTTTCATTGCACTTTGGAGAAACAGTTTTTTTTTCTAATTTTCTCAATGATGTGTTGCATTGTGCTGTCGCTTTGGGGTTTGTCAGTCACTTCTCCTAATGTAATACAATATGACTGACACAACATGTGACATGTCACTATGAAAAACATCAGTTGGAAACTTTGGCAAGCATGTTGAAGAAAAGGTATTGCAGCAAAAAGGCCAATGTTTATTTTATTAATTTCTTTTTTTTTTTCTGTCCCCTTTTATTTCTGTTTTTTTCTCTCTATTCTTTTTTTTTTTTTATTGTTTTGTTTTTGTTTTGTTTTGTTTTGTTTTTTTTTCCCTCATCTTTATTTATGGAAATTCTCTTTCTCTTACTCTTTCTCCCTTTTCCTCAATAAGTAGAAACATTTATTTCAAAGATAAAGGTATAACTAGAAATAGCACATATAATTGCTTTCTGATTGAAAGGACTTACTAGCTTTTTATCAACCATGGAAAAACCTGTGACTTGTTAAATAGGTCCAGCAAATCAGCAGGCTAAGAAGTCAATTTCCACCAGTGACCTGAAAAAAACGCTATACTTTTTAATCTGTCATTAAGATGTTTCAATAAAATATTTTTAGTTGTCACAATAGGTTCTGAGGCTTCTATAAAACCTATTTCTATCTCTAGTAGAACTACTAATGCAGACATAGAACATAATATCTTAACAATCTCATCCTGATGGCAGGGCGGAAGTGAAATAGCCAAGGAAGCACTCTAGTGTGAGACTGACATCATCTTCTTTAGGCTGGTGAAAATCAGGACAGTTTTCTCTTGCTCCTTTGGCAATCCTGGAAATGTCCTAGTTGCAGGAACTGGTGGAGTCTTACCAGAAGGATTCCATAGTTTACTTTCTGGAATGCAATTTGCTGAAACACACAACAAAATGCGTTTGTAATAACAAATGTGTAAATACCTCAGAAATTAGTGGGCAGGCAGACCTGCATAAATTAATTAACTTGGAGAAGTCAATAAGTTCTTTCCTGAATGTCTTGCAAGACTGAGTGCATTGTGCTTGAATGATAGTAGTGTCTTAAAACTACTTAGAACTATCCAAATAGCCACTCCTGGCCAATTTCTGTCTACTTTTGAGCTCAGCTTTTGGCCACAATGGAAGGTTGTTCATCGCATTCCTTTATATGCCTCTGCTTTTTGGAGCTCACTGCAAATTCTACATTAACAAAAGGTACTATCCTATACTTTATGGTAACCATAAAAAAGGATAAACCAAGCAGAATGTGTGCACAAAGTCCATGCTGAATGCCTGATTTGTTGTTGTTATTAAAATAATTGCAAATTTTGCATACTTTGTATGTATTTAACCTTATGCCTGGATATTTTTGCTTCCTTAATTACTTCCTATAATAGCTTGGGCCCTAAATCTCAAGAAATGCACTGAGCATATAAATATGTATGCCACTTATTTTTCTTAATGAGACTTTAAATATAGCAAATCTAATTCAACCTTCTCTATTTTTTTTATTTTTCGTCTCCTTCTATCAATTCCTCTTTTTCTCCATCTCTTTCTTAGACCTTTCACAAAAGCTCTAAGACAAACATGTTAGTCAAGATATTTGCACACTGTTAACTATGATGTCATAAAAAAGGGCCTTGGTATGATCTTTTCTAGTTGCTTTAAAAGAATGCTATCAGTATTTTTCAGAGTTCAAACTCTGAAAATAAAATATTCAATTATTTTCTTCTTTTGATCTTTGATACAAAATTTGAGCAATGATACCTGAAACTAACCCTTCTGTGATGAGCAACTTTTTCTGAAATTTATCCTTTTCTTTTCTTCTGCTGCATTTTAATCAGTTACTCTTATGTATGGTGTGCTATTTACAAAAATAAAAAAAAAAAAGAAAAAAATTTCAAAAAGAGTTTGTTTTGTAACTAACTGTAAAAAAAGACACCCTGAAGTTTAACTGACTTCATCCATTACAGTGTGAACCACATCTTGTAGATTTGCATAACCAACTCTTCTCAAGGTTCGTGGGAAAGGTACAAGAAGGGCTGCACAGTCTGGTAAAGGAAGGATATTCAGTGCTGCTGTTCTTACATGCTTGTACTTTTATCACTTCCTATCATCTCACTGGTCGTTAACCTCAAAAGTAGGACAAACTGCTTGAAGCACTGTTATAAAGCACTTCTAGGGTATCACAAAATTGGTTAGAACCAGAAACCAGTGCCACAGTTAACAGCTGTATCACCAGCCCTTGATACTCAGCAATCATAAAGTTCACTATTCCTTAACGCTCAGTGTGCTGTAACTTGTTTTTATGAAGAACAGGAGGGGCTCAGTAAATGCATAAAAGCATTTAGGCTCTTAATCTGAAGCTTACATTGCAGCCCTATGCTGCTGCTGCAAGAGCCCTTCTGGGGTTTGCATTCTCAGAAGTGTAGAGTACTTGAAGCTTTTTCTAGATGCAGTGGGGAGCAAAAGTGTCCTGGTTCAAATTTTCACATCTTTGGAAATGTCCCTAGCACTTTTAGTGCTGCTTAGGAATGCAATCAGGGAGGAGTGAGCAGATAGTAAAGTTTAAAGAAAAGGTGTGTGTGGAGGGTCTAGCTGATTGCAATGGATTAGAAGGAATAAAGAAAAAAAGGAAGGCAGAAAATTAACTGAATTGTATAGGGAATAGCAACTGGGCACTGCAGTTTCCCCTGGTCTGACTATGCCACCTGCATGGCCTTGCCTTTATCTAACAGTGCAGCAGGAAGTTCTCATGAGAACATCCTTTCTTTCTGGTTCTAGGAGTGACAAATGGAGTTGTTTTCTTGTAGGAAAATCCTGTAATAGGTTGAAAGACTGAGAACAGAGAAACTCTCTGTGAATACAACCTGCATGGCATGCTGGGCTTGGATTAGAGTCCTGCTCAATGATACACCACTCAGGTGTCTATGCTGTCCTCATAGCTTTAGCTCTAATAAATAACACACCAAATTATTTCTCACAGAATCTACGTTTCTTTCTTATGCAACTGGCTTTTCACCACCCTGTGCAAAACACAAGGCAGGCTTCAGACATGGCCCAAGGGCCTGGGAACCAGCTACAATGGGCGAGTGCAAACCCCTCATTCAGGTGAGGAGGAAAACAGTGGCAGAAGACATGCTCCAGTGAAGTCATAAACTGATGTTTTCTGCTACTTGAAACCATAAGCCCTAAAAAATTCTTCTGAGAAGGAGGATGTCAAACTCCATCCCCGTCCTTGTATGCAAAAGTACTATTCTAGACTGACCAACAAGCAACTCTACTTCCAGATCAGATACCTCACTGGGCTATATGGGCTCTATGAGCCCCGGTGTGCAAGTGATACCTGATTCAAGCTGTCCGAAAACACAATACTTTGGATTTGCTCTGAAACAACAACCGAGTTCCCAGTTTCTAATCACAAAAAGGGGTATAAAATCAGGAAGCAGGAAATCAGTGTTGCTTGACTGCTATTTCAACACTCAGCAAACCATAAGTGTATGAAAACAATTACCTTTAGGTGAAAGAATGATGAGTGCATTAAATGAACACAGTGGAAGATGACTCATAAAATATTCCATTGTCATTAATGGACAGAGTGGTTAACTAGAGAAATAAAGAATTAAAAGGTTGGACCTGTCATTAATACTAATCTTGTCTGCATGTTTCTATATTTTACAGCTATCTGGTATACTTGCCTATATTTCATTTACAGTGTGGGCTAAGTAATGCCCACTCTAGTTAATGTTTTTGGCATAATCATATATTCCTGAAAGCTTATTTTGGTACTAAAATATTTCAACATTGTTCTTTGATCTACATTTAATTTACGGTTCAAGGAGACAGAAGCTAAAATCTATGAAACTAACTGTTTTTTCAGTTCCTTGGTTGTTCCAAAAAATCCATCATGGCTCACAAGTACATGCTACATTATTGTGGGACATCCTGAAATTATAATTCTTCAGGATTCCTGTTGGTTTGCATTATAGCATTTCTGGTTGAAAGAAAAGGCTTCTTCAGCCTAGAACAAAATCTTTTCTTTAAATTTGGTGTATTTTTAATCAAATGAAAAGAACATAGGGAATGGCAGACTGCCCTTATAGTGAAATTCCAGTACTAGTCACAAAACCCAGAAAGGACTCAACTTCTGTCAATGAGGCCAGCCTTGTGGGGTTATTCTGTGGTGTGGGAGACTCAGGTTTCAAGCCACTATTTGCATGATTTAGCAGAGGGCTTTGAGTTCTTGAGTATTTTGAGTGTTATTTCTGTCTGACTTAAATATTCCTCGAGCCACCTTTGTGTAGGCATTTTCCTCACTCATCTTTTATGGATGCTTGCATTCCTGACTCTTGAGATTTAGGTGTGCTGTAGAAGAAAGGAGTATTTTGTATAGTGGAGCAAAGCTGGTGACAGCTGTAAGATTTACAACCTAAAATTCAAGGGTGTTTTCTCAAAGTCTAAAGACAGCCCGATCACACTGCATCCAAGACGCATTTGAGCTAGCAAGTTCTGCCTCTCAGGTGTGATGGTGAGTTGCTACCACTGAAACTCTTCTGGTCCTATTGCTAGGTTAGTCCCATCTAGCTCTGGCACTACTGTACCATGCTGAGTTGCGGTTGGTATGCTGTAGCTAAGTAGTAGAGTAGTTATGTACTAGGCCTGTCCTCATTTTCTCCAGATGCATGCACATGAACACACACAGTTTCACTTCCTACTGCAATTAGGTCTTTCCCAAGTCATGTCTTCTGTTCCCTTGGGAGGTTAGCCTTAAAAAGACTCGTATGAAGAAATACTTAAGAAAACTGCTTTCAATATTTCTGATACTTAATCTTTTTTTTTTTTTTAAATTTGAACCCAAATGCGCTAATGAAATTTATGTGCAAAACCCAGCTCCAACTAAATACTGGGAAAAAATTCTCAATGAGGACAGTCAAGTGGTGGGACAGGTTGCCTGGAGGTGTTGCGCAGTATCCATCCTTGGAGGTTTTTAAGACTCAACTGGACCAAGCCCTGAGCAACCTATTCTCACAGGTGACCCTACTCTGAGAAGCAGGTTGAACTAGAGATCTCCTGAGGTCCATGCCAGCCTGAACTATCCAGTGATCTCAGGGCCCTGTCTAGACATTCAATTTCCTCTAATCCCATGAACTTCCTTGGGAACTGCAATTTCTCAGCACTGTTGTGAAGAGAGACTCGAAACAGGTTCACGAGATCAGGTCTTGCACTGGTGTAAAATGGCAAACAGCTGCTGAAAAGGCGGCATTACCCAGAGACTAAGACACTGTGTCAGGCCTCAAAAATCTAGGCATCCCCTGAGAAAGGCTCTTTTATCTTCTGCCTGTCTGTTCCTCTCCCTTTTTTTTCTCCTATATTTCGGCAGGAAGTTTCTTTGGAGAGCAACTGCCTCATGGCACTTGCAGTCTGTTATAAAGCTAAATTTCAATTTCACTTAAGATTTCATAACTCAGCCATTAGGTAAATAATAACAATTCAATGCTTTCAGTAAATCTGTGCCAGTTTATACCCTCATAAGGGATAATAAAAGCCAAAGTATCATGTACTTTCAAATTATGTACTCTGACCTTCAAATAAAAATTTCACTTAGCACTTAAGGCAGTGCAAATAATTACTACAGGATTGAAGCCCTGAAATAATATACTCTATTTTTTCCAAATAAGCATTTACAAATTAAAATTCTCCACCTTAAGATGTCTAAGCACAGGTTAAAAAAGCCAACTCAAAGCTGAATGCTAGCAAATGACCTGTCCATCAGCCTCAAACAGTTGGAATATGAGAGTACATACAGAGAAAATGGATTTAGATTTAGCAAGGATAGGCATTTTTGAAAGCTGACCTGAGACTGGGAAGGACAGCATGCTTCAAATATTTGCTTGCAAAAAATACATGCAAGTGCATGGACTGTTCATCAACATCTGTGGGATAAAATCTTGCCCTCCATCAAAAGTAATGATTCCATATGCAAAGGAGAGTGATAAAGGGCAAAGTGGGACTACTGTAGGAATGTCTACCTACCAAGTTCACATCTGAAGATTTCTGTTGCCTGTCAGTCTGCCTGAGAAGAGGAGGATGGATCATACTGCTGAAAGGTGAGGCTTGAAATTATGAAATGGGTTAGCTTATCACTCACCCTGGCAGACTGCAAATACTATAAAATCCTCTCTGACTGTGGGTTGCAATAAGGTATGTAACTTAGTTCTATATTTGCTCAGTGTCAAAAGAGGAAAATTCCTCCTGCATATTTGCCCTTAGAAAGCAACCCAGCCATTAGACTACATGATCAGAAAGATTCTTCAATTTGCACACAAAATTTGCAAACTCTGTCCTGTTATTTCTTGCTCATTTGAAAAGTCTATTCAGCCAGTGACTTAACTTCAAGGCATTCAAAATCAAAGACTGATTATTAAAATAGTCCACCCTCTTTAAAATTATACATATAGCTCTGTGTGTCTACCTTGTACATTTGTATTGACACATGTGCATGTCCAAACAATTCCAGCATCTATATTCGATTTACTGGAAGGTACAGGACGTGCATAGGCTGACAAGCAAGTCCTCCATTCTGGACTGGAAGCAACTTAGTCCAGAACAGACACCACCAGATGTTCTTAGAATACAGGGCAGCCCAAGCAAATAATTTGTTGAGCTTGAGGGGATTCCTGTCAGCACTCACAAAAGACAGATCAGCCTTTTCCTCACAGTCAAAGAAGAAAATACACAGACATAAACAGAAAGAGGGAAAGCAATAAAGGATACTGGGACCCAAAGAAAAAGCCTGGTTAAACCTTTGCATCTGTGAACTCTATTGTCATTACTCAGTCCTCAGTAAGCAGATTGCAAGTTACAGCCACTTTCCACGCTGTCCTCAAGTATGCAAGACCTCCCTGTGAAGAGATCTGTAGTTGTGGGGAAGGATCACAATAAGATGGACTGCATTTAAACCCAGATCCTCTGGAGCTAGTGCCAGGAGACAACTGACAATATATTTAATAGAGTTTGTCCTATGCTGCAGTACTTTATGTAAGGCCAGTGGAGGAGGTGACAATTTGGAAGCCATTAAACAGCAGTTCATTTGTAAATAACTTCTGTGCAATGAGCCAATGCAAATAGAGAATTTGGTCCAAAGTGTCACAATAAATATCTGAAAATTTAAAAAAAATTTGGAGGTTTCATATGTCGGCTTTTGGTTTGTGTTTTATTTGGAGTGGTGTCATATACTAGCCAAAAGTCATGTTGCTTGTACATAGTTCAATTAAAATCTTGGGTTCAGAAGAGTTATGTAAATTGATGGTTCAAAATTACTGATGAGTGGTTACAAATATTGCCAGGTAGCTTGGTGGTCATTTGTATCATTCAGTCAACCTAAAACACTTTCCAAGAAAGCTTTAAAATGCCATACAGAAACTTTCTTATGGTACTTCTACCTCTTATTTTGCTAGTTTAAGTAGAGCAGTCTGATATGTCAGTGGCCATGGAAATCCTGAGGGAGTGGGAGAGAGAAGAGAAAGAGAAAGAAATCTGAAAGTGTCCTGGGTTCAGCAGTAGCAGTCATTTTTCTCCTTCTTAGTAGATGGTGCAGCGCAGTATTTTTGTCTTTCGGCCTGGGAACAGCGCTGATAACACTGATGCTTTCAACTACGACATAGAATGTTTTGGTCTGACCAAGGGCTTTCTGAGTCTCATGCCTTGTCAGGGAGGAGGGGAAGCTAGGAAGAAGAAGAGAAAGGACATCTGACCCAAACTAGCCAAAGAGGTATTCCATACCACAGCACATCATGCCCAGGATGTCAAAACAGAGCGCAGAGACCTGGAAGGGTGGGGGGTTTGCTGCTGGGTCAGGCTTGGTATCGGGTGGTGAGCAGTTGTATTCTCTTTCTTTGCATTTCCCTTGTCATTATTATTATTGATGGTAGCAGTAGTGGTTTTTGTGTTATACCTTAATTACTAAACTGTTCTTATCTCAACCTGTGGGAGTCGCATTCATTCGATTCTCCTTCCCATCCCTCCAGGAGCAGAGGGAAGAAAGAGAGAGGAGTGTGGTTGAAGAGTAAACCACTACAGAAAGCAAAAGTGAGTGTGAGGAAAAGTAAAGTTTAAATTCATCCAAGGAATTAGTCTCAATTTCAAAGTAATATTCATAGACCGTTTAGAATGTCATCATACTTCTTAAAAGCTGTGATTAATGGTATCTGTTGGCAGGATAATGTAAAATGAAAAAGAATATTGAACTATATTAGATTACTTTTTCCACTCTTTTTTTTTTTTCCCCTTCACTTTTCAAATCTGTGGGTGAATGTTAATGTGCATGAAAGAATGCTGCTAGGGGCCAAATGTGCTGTGTGCAGGAACTGGAAAGTCATCTCCAAAGGTTCTGCCACAATATGTTACTCAGGCCATCACAGACCTGCACATGCTGCTTCATACTTCTGCTCTACCTTGGGCAGTGACTCATGGAGGACTTTGCTCTATATTGCTTTTGCTGAGCAATGCCATCCCAAGGGGTCGTTTCATGATGGGATCAAGAATGAACTGGAATGCATGAGGTGATGTCATGGGTTCAGCAGTAGCAGTCATTTTTCTCCTTCTTGGTAGCTGGTGCAGTGCTGTGTTTCTGATTTTGGGCCTGGGAACAG
>JASSUY010021160.1:0-10560 GCA_032466535.1 Forpus xanthops | reverse complement strand
TTTCCTTTTTCTTTTTTTCAAAAGCAAATTATCCTTAATTAATTTCCTACTCCAAATCTGAAGTGTATCTCCCTTCATACAGTCTCAAAATGTTGAAAAAAAATTATGTAATGAACTCCAGTGTTATGAGGAAAAACAAGGGCTGACAAGAGAAGACATGAACAAGGTGGAAATGTTCTGCAAGTGAGACTGCTTCTGGTTGTAAATTATTTTAATAAGGCACACAAGAGAGAACCTGTTTCCAATATAATGGTTGAAAGTCACTGCTAAGCTTATTGCGTCTTACTAGGCCTAGAAGCTGCTGAAAGATTTTGTGATATTTTGGCCAAATCTTGTGCTCTCCCAGACCTCATGTAGTCCGAATAGTAGGATTGCAAAGTGGTCAAGAGTGCAATTCTATATGTTTCAAACAACACCTATAAGCAATGAACCTATGAAATCAAGATTCCTAACTTTAAAAGGTTAAACCTGTTGGCTCCACCTTTCCAAAACTTTCAGGACTAAATAAGAGTCTATGGTGCACGCAGCTGCAAAGGAAACAATGATCCATGCTGCTTTTTCTAATCTTATTAGCAATAGTAGGTATAATAGACCTACTTCATGCACACATACACACATGATGATAGGCACTCTCTTAGTCAGATATCACAGACCATACATTAGATGCACTGGTAACAATACTAATAAAGATGAACAAAATGGAGCAAAATTAACCCACAGGGGAAAAAAAAAAATAAATCCTACATTGCAATCTGTCATTCTGTTGACTAATCTATCAAAGGAAAGAGCAGTTGCAACATTTGAAATTACATGGGCCATTTTCCTTCCCATGTAGGATCAATACATATATAAATAGCTAGGTTACAGTTAGGAAATGGGTTTTAGATAACAGAGATGAAGCTGAAAGTTGGGCCATTGATATAGCAAGTGCCAAGATACTTTTAACCCAGAGGTACATTAAAAATTACACAGATCTGCAGAAAACAGTAAGGTAAGAAAATCGTTATAAAAATGAAATTTCTCTCTACTATGAGATCGCTTTGGCAACTGAGCTTCACTTTGTGAATGGTGCTGTGGCTGATTAAGGAGCTGTTTCCTGCAGGATTTCTTCTTGACAGCCTGAACTTTCCCTTTGGGAAATTTTTGTACAGATAGTAAGTGCTTTGCAGGTCGTTGTACACTAGCTTGCCAAATTCTTCCCTCTTCCTAACTAACAGAGATAAAAAGGTATCTGTGGTATTTTGAGAAAAACAGTTGTAGCCCTTTTTCTCCCTCTACAGTGAATGTTAGGAATTTTTCACCTTTATTTTGATATTCCTAGATTGCTGCAATTAGGAGGTAGTTTGTATTAAGCAAGAAAAGCATGTGTTGTCTAGTAAACTGTGCTGGCCAACTGCTGCCTTCCAAAATTCTAGAAAAAATATCTCCTAGAGTTTAAACCTAGCATAAGTATCTGCAACACAGGCACAATAACGAGGGACAAAAGCAAAGTCTGCTTCCTCCCAGTGGTTACAATCTCTCATCTCAGACATCTTATGGTAAAGAAACAGAGACCACATTTGCGATATGCGGTATCAGAGAGAGGTGGTGTCAGGGAGAAGACACATGGTGTTGCTCAAAGACACCAACTGTTGAAGCTCTAGTGCTAGATGTCTGCAATGGTCTGGAAGAACCTACAAAATGAAAACAAAAAAAAAAGAAAAAAAAGGAAAGAGCATTTGTCTCAGAATCCAGGTGCACACACAACGCATGCTGAGAGAGGCTGCAGGTTCCTGCTTTACAGCCGTCCTCACCTCATCAAAGAATGATGACAAAATTATGTGATATGATGTGGCGGTCCATTATATCTTCAGTAGAAGTGTGTGCACAACAGATACTCTGAGGTGAAGCCTGCTGTCTGAACCTTGAAATGACGGGGTGGAGAAAGGGAAAAAGAACATTGAAATACATGTTCTGCAGAGAAAACCTTATCTTTTATAAACACGAAACAGAAATGACAAATGCATTGAGCAGACGGACAAAACCAGTTCTTTGTACTTGGCCACAGATAAACTTTAAATGACTGTACATGTAAATTCCATACATTAAATATATATACCCAGGGTATATCACTGCTTTTGGTGATACCCTTTTATACTGGTTTCAATCAGATTAGTATGGGATATGATGCAGTATATCCTCTTCTCAGTGAACCAGTTGCTAACATAAACTGTGCTGCTTAAAAGTGCCTCTGAAGAGAGATTGCCTTGAGAGTAAGTTTAAGGTTCAATCTGTGCTCAAGTACTTTGGTGAACTTCAGTACTTCAAAGCATTTAAAAGATTTTGACAGGAATACAGAAACTAGAAGGATTCAGGCAAGTGACTAATTGCATTTGAGAAATGGCTGTCTTGTAACAAACACAAGTCAATAAAAAATCTTTTTCAGAAATGTGGTACCAAAGGTAGTAAAATTGTGTGTGATGGACAAAGAGTAAGACTCAAATGAGAAAGCTCAAGAAGAAAATCCCGTTTCAGAACAGTTTCTGTGCATACTTCCTCCTATTCTTGAAGGTATCCAGTATAGTGGGCCTTCCTGTCTTTCTGTTGACATGGAAATAATGTGGAGTCCTGTACTTCTGCTCCGGAGCATCCATGTTCTGCATAATGCAGACTGAGCCAAGTTAGAGCAGAGGTACCCTGTTATACAGATACATTGTGGCAGGCTGGGACTCCCTCAAAAAATGTGGAGTCAGAGATTCAAAAGGGAGGAAATTCTCTCAGACCCTCTTCCACAGTTGCATACTTCACCTGCCAACTGCAGAGCAATGTGTCCCCAGTCCCCTAGCGACTGTATGCCCACTTGTGTAATCCTCACTTCCACTAGCAGTGAATGCGGGACACAGCTGTTCTAGAAGCATCATCCAGGCTCTTTAGCTTGGTCAGAACACTTCCTTGAGTGGTCGGAGAGGTAGGTCTGAAACCTCTAAGTGAGGTGTTGAATGGAATGTGTCCTTTCCTGAGAGAATGAGTTACTAAAAAACCTTACAAGTAAGCGCTTCTTTTTGTGAAGGTTTTGAGACTGTGAGTCCTGGTTAGATCCTGGACGTTACAGAGATGGGTATTTCAGATACTCCTTAGCACTCAGCGGGTTTTTAGGTGATTTCATGTTCAGTGTACGACATTTCTTGATAGTCATTTGGGATGTATAGTGATCCTGTGGAGGCTATAGGGAGTGCAGCTCTGGGCGCATGTGTGTTACTCGCAGGCACATAAATCATTTTTAGACCCAAGTGTCTGAAGCAACCTCCTTAAGATGTCAAGTCAAATTCAACTTTGTATCACAAAAATTGAAGAGGCAAAGATCAACAAAACTACTGGAGTAAGTGGAAGAAAATGTAGGAAACCGCCTACTAGAGGGTTGGGGAGTACAAAGATAATTCTTGATAAAGGAATAGAAGCCATTTTATGAAAGTGCTCTGATGTGTTTGAAACTCCATTTTACATGGAGATAGCAATCTTGGTTCTCAGCTGGTATAAACTGGCAGGGATGCATTGAGGCTAATTTCCTCCTGCCACCGACCTGTCCCAGAGATATTATCTACTGCTATCTATATACTGGCATCAGGATGAAATGCACATATCTGAATATAGCTTTATATCTGTCAAAGAGATGGAACTGTGCTAACATGGAACACAAAAAATTACTAGTACAGAATAATATGAATACTGGTGGCTGAAAAATTCTGTTTACATGATAAGGCTCTGATTACACTTTGGTTTCTGTTTAAGAGGTGTTTTCTTCAAACTGGCTTATAGTTATATTAACTTAATTTATAGGCTTTTTCCAATGCAAGATGAGTATATTCCCTTCTACTGAAGGCAGATACCTAATATATCTAATATGCTGCTCCTGTTTCATGCAGAAAGGATAAAATACGTAATGTAGTCAGGGAAATGCTTAGTTAAGTGTGATCATTGTGCTGGTGTTTTGGCAACAGAAAAATACATGGTTTTCCTCCTTCAGAAATCCAAAATTTGCCACCAGTCAGTCAGAATGCAAAGGCTAATGTGGACAGGTGACTGGGGTTTATTGTGCAACATTTTGTCAACAGTCTTGCAGAACCTCACAGTTCTCAAAATAGGTTTTGTATGGGGTCTCTTGTGGAAAGCACACGTGCATGTATGTATGTCTGTGTGCATGTGTAGGCATGCGTACCTATTTTCCTAAGGGAGTTCTACAAGACTTCTACGCATGAAGGAAAGTTCAATGATGCCAGCCTGCAGGAATGCAGGTCTGGAGATGTGGAGTTTGATGATACCAGCCACATGACTACTGCCTGAGGTAAGAGATTCCAGTAATTTTCCCTGCTGTTATAGGAAATGTTGTGTATAGTTCCAGTTTTGACAGGTTTTGCTGTAACTGGTATTTGGCTATTGGGCGCACCTTTTGCTGGAACAAGGTACTGCCCCTCAGGCTTTGCTCTGACAATCTGCAGCAGTGCTGCTGCCTCTGCTGCTGTGTTTTAACATCTCTGCTACCATTCAGCATGTGGAGTGTGTTCTCTTCCGACAAGCATTTTAAAGTGGCTATATCACCATTGCATTATCAGGCAGGAAATTTGAAATAATATTTGAAAGGTCTGAATGCAGACAAACTAAAATTTTAAATTAATTGCCTTGAACAGATTCTGAAGATGGTTATAAATATGAGCTGTCACAGTTAACTGTAGTTTGGCTTTAGCTCCACAGGTACTTGCAGTCATACTCATTTTGGCACTAAGCAATCCCCATTCTTCCACTTGTAAAACAAGGGTGAGACATGCATAGGTAGCTCTTTAATGTGATCTGGCTCTTTTTAAAAGGAAGATTATAAGTAGGAAAGGATTTTCACTAAGTACATGGTCTTAAAAATTTGACTCTTAAAATCACTTCCTCTTCTGAAAAATGCTGACATCAGAATATGATTAGCTGTGTTGTATTCCTCTCATATCTTATTTCAGGAAGTCCACAGTAGTGCTGTGAATGCGGGAGAGTATTATTTTACATGGCATGCAAATTTAATTTCAAGATGTATGCTGACAGACCAGATTACTCCTCTCATAATAAAACAAAGTAATTAAGTTTAGAAAACCTCAAATACTCTTTTTACTTGATTTTTTTTACTTTTATAGCCAGAAATCCGCCTTCTTTGCTTATGTTGACAAAACAGAGAGCTATCGGCCTTCCAGCTCTGTCCTAGTGTACCAATAGCTACCTTAGGTAATATAAAAATGGTGGACATTTTGTCTGCTCTTTAATATAGGATTGGACTCAGAAGTCCAGACATACTTTTTATTCTAGCACAGTTCTTCCTAAAGTCAAAAGATATATTTTTTCTGTATAGTACTGGTTGATTAAACGTATTTAGTGTTTTGTGACAAGTTCAGTACTGTCAAGTATGTAATTGTTTCTATCTATCTCAGGCATTTAAAATGCTTTATATACTCCATTGTGCACAGACTAACTCAAATAAGTCTACGTTTTTGATAAAAGACTCAGATTTTCCATAGGGTAATAACAATAACCATAATTTCATGATGGGATTTTAAACCTTTGTGAACAAGTGACTTTTTTTTCAATTTCTTTCTTTATTTTGATTTTTTTTTTGCTTGTCTTCTTGGTCCTACAGTGAAACAACCTTGTGTAGGATTTCCTTTTTATAACTAAATTAGAAATGTAGTAATTAAATTATTATTTTAAAAAGAAAATTATTTTAAAGGCTAGGAAAGACAACTTGAACTTCATACTGAACAGCAAAAAACTTCCTATGGAAATGGAGCTCAGAACTTAAATTATAAATCTCATTCATCTCATATGAAGTTCAGTTATTGAAGCATATCACGCTCTGTACTTCTAAGGTTTTAAATAAAATAACATGCTAGCAAAAAAGACTCCTGAAGTAATGAAGATGTAAGTGACCTCTTTACCACCTTTTAGATTGTGGGAGGTTCTCCCGCACAGCTCTATGGCAGCTCAGGGGCAGGTTTTCTTGGCTCCTGAGAAAAAGGTAGTGTCTCCCAGGACTGCAGAGGCTGACAGGATCTGCCATCATGTCTGGTCCCTCTCCCTTTTTTGTTAGTGATCCTACCTCAGTGCTTCACTCCCACCCCTTCAAGCTCTGCCTTTCAGGGTAAAGAATTGGGAGCCCACAATGGCAAAGGCACTGAAAAGCTGAGTACCTCAGCTTCAAGATGAAGACAGAGGCAGGCCCACTTTGGACATTACTTCTGACTTGGCCCTGCTTTGTGCAGGAGACAAGATGACCTTCACAGCCCCCTTCCAACCTAGATTGTTTATGGCTTTATGTCTTTATGAAAACAAGAAAAAAAAACCAACTTTTTCATTGTGATTCATTTGAAAAACATAAACAGTTTTCAATGTAGTATCTATTTACAGCTGTTGGATATTCTCAACACTGAAAAGAAATTTCAGAACATTTCTACCACTCAGTTCTTTAGCCTTGGATTATTACAAATATTTCTCTTTTGGCTTTGCCTCTGAAAATCCTCTTACTGTATTGATATATGGAAATCAGCTCCCAATGACTGAATAAAATGGAGTATGCATGTCCTTAAGCAAGACCACAGTGCTCCTAAATTGCTTGTGTAATTTTAGAGTCATTTTTGCTGTTATGCCATTAGTGGAATATATGTGACCAATAAAGGTATACTGAAGTGCTGCAATTTATGAATTGATTGTTTGAAGTAACTACTAAGGCTAAAACTAGGAGGTGATTCCACTGTATCAGCAATAATAGCAAGTACCTGATAACAATATATAGTGGTAACAACTGTATGAAGAATAATCAAAAGAGTGAAATTGTTTGCAAAGTAATCTTGAATGACTCAAATTCAGTACAGAAACAAAAACAATTGGTTCAGTTTGTCCTTTGAATTATAATTCAATAATAGAGACAAAAACAGCTAAGCAGAAGCAACCTAGTAGTCGAACTGTGATACCTGTACTTTCAGAAAAGCATTTTATTTCACTAATAGTTCTATTAATTTGGTATAAGCTTATGTCATAAGTTAAGTCATGAGCTTGTATGTTGAAGACTTGAGGCAAGGTTAGCTTTAGTATCACAATTTTTTTCAATTGATAAGTCAGAAATAAACAGTCTGCTCTTAACAGAAACACTGAGGAGAGCAGGATGCTGAATTTTATTGTGTATCCTGCTTTTTAGTCAGCTCACTATTGCTTTTAAAAACTTGTAGCCTTCTGCAGGCTTTGTGAGAAGAGAAAATAGTCACAGACAGCTATTCTTTTGCTTGTTGAAAATTAGTATCAAGCACTTCTACAATGTAGTCTAGACAGGAAATTGCCTTGTCCTTCAGCAGAAAATTGATTAAGCAATTCATTGTATCAGTCATCTAAGACACTGCATTCTTTGAAAATTTGTTTTCTGTGGCTCTGATAAAGGGAAGATCTATAGGTTTTCTCTTCTAAGTAAGTAGGTGAGTCATTTTAGGCTGGACATTTCACACATGTTCTCTTAGGGCAGCAATTCTTCTTGGTGGCTAAGCCAATTGAAGAAAAACATTAAACTTACCTGATGCTTATCTATAGGGTGCTCAAGGTACAGGGCAGAATAAGTCTCCTATAAAGAACTTTTGGTACTTCTGTTCCTCTTCAGCTCACAATCATGGCTTTTGTTCATGTCTGAAATGTTTCCAGTTCCCAAGAGACTGCTCTTAGTAGAACCTGAATCTCCCTGAGGTGTTTGCTTTTCATTGTTATCTATTGATTTTCATTTAAGTACATAAGTCCAACTCTGTTTCAACTGTGCAGATCAGCTCAGAAAAATTCCAGTTTACATGATACATTCTTTTTAGGACACATTAATGTTCACATGTTAATCACAATTATCTGACTTTGAGCATTTGCAGTCAGAATATGACATAGGTGAACCTAAAATGTGCTCCATGTCAACAGAAAAAAAAAAAGAAAAAGTCAAAGAGTAAAGAAATGCAGCAGTTTATACCAAATTATGATCAGGAAGAATTCAGGGGGCAGGAAAGCATGAACAGAACAATAAATGAGCTCAATGTGAATATATGACAGAGCAAAAAGGGAAACAATTAAAAAATCAGTCTTTAAAAGGTACTGAAGAAAGAACACAAAAAAACAGTTAAAAAAAAAAAAAGTAACAGTGATTCACAAAAGGGTTTTGTCCTGTTTTCTCCCTAGGTAAATAGTTTTAGCTAGAAAGTGATTCTAAAAAATGCTGATAAAGGTCAGAAAGTATCCTTCAAAAAACTGAAGCCATGTCCAAGCAAGCAAAAGAGAAGAGAATGTGAGAAGTGTCAAATTAAACATAAGGACACAATTCACAGGCCAACAACAAATGGTATAGGGACTATTTGCTAAGCACTTAAAAACCAGGAGCAAACACTACCTCAAAACCACTGGGAGAAGAGAGCCTCCTTTAGAGTCATTAAGCTCAACTGACATATCAGTGAGAAGATAAGTTACAGCAGAAGAAACAAACAGATCCTTGCACATTTACTCAGCCTGTAAGATCTAAGAGATTCACGCTCCAGAAATAGTCTTTAGGAGGATGTATCAGAAGATCTGTTTAAAACTGAATTGCCTGTGGAGGAGGTTATAGAACAAAATGTGGTTTAACCCCAGCCAACAACCGAGCACCACACAGCCACTTGCTCACTCCCCTCCAGGGAACAAACTGCCAGGACCATATGGTATTTACCCAGGAGATCTAAAGAAAATTGAGGATGAAAAAATGATTCTAATTTACATGTGGGGTGATAAACTCTGTACTAGCTGCTACCACTCAGAAAAAAATGGTCTTAGATATGTAGCGCATAATTCCATTAAAATGTCAGTTTCATGTTAAGTAAAAGTCAAAGAAGCAACTGCAGAATAAGACAGAATTTTTAGGTGTTACACTTGTTTTTCAGCATATGAACCCCTTTGCAAAACGCATGCCAAAAATCAGTCAGTCTTTTTTTTTTTCCAGTTTGTTCTGATAAACATATTACCTCTATTTCCATACCTCTTGCTTCGATATGTCCCTGTGCCACCACAAGAAGAGCTAACCAACCAAATAAATGAGCAGAAAATTATTACTGCAGGAATAAAGAGCAAAGCAGCATGTCAAGCTATGTTCACTTCTAAATACTGGGCTAAGTTTTTGGTCTTCTCTCCTATCTCTCATCCCCAGAAGGCACAGAGCAGAACTAGAAATGGTTCAAGGAAGGACAGTAACAGTGATAAAAGAGATGAAAAGGCTTTCGTAAGAAGAATAACTAAGTCATTTAGGACTGTTCAGCTAGAGAGAGACAACTTAATTTTGTACAGCTATTATTGCCTGGAGTAGGTAAACAGTCAATGACTTTTTTCCTACAAAAGCTTGTTAGAGCTCAAATTATATTTTTGAGGGGTAGGTTGAAAATGAACAAAATTATTTATATTGTGCAACTCTTTCCCATAAGACATTTTGATATTAAAATTGCCCAGCAGTTCAGAAAGCTAATTAAAGGAGGAAAAATCCACCAGATACTGTATTCATAAATATAATACCTCTTATTCAGGAATTTGCTGAGCCACAAGTCACTGGAGAGTGAAAAAATATTTTTGGAAAGTATTGGAATATTCTGCCTCCATTTCTACATTGTTAGTAAGATAACTGGTATCAGCCACTGTCAAAAAGGTGCTACACTTCTGGATAGACCTCTCGTACAGTAAGATACACATATAGTCCCTCATGTGCATATAGGAATAGCCCATACAAGATTATAAGGGATATCAAGGTTAATTTCTGATGTTCCTTATGCCTTCATGTACAGACAGAGTCTCAGTCAGAATCTACCTTCAGTTTCTCTTAGGTGTAAATATGGCTAGATTTTAGCTATGAAAGGAATAGTGTGGCTACCAGTACTCCATCTGATATTGAGGAAATTAAAAAAAAAAAAAAAAAAGGGAAAACAGTGTTTGTCTGAAATAACAAATTACTGTTTTGTATTAATTGCACAGAACACCATGAACACCATGACTCTGAGGCAACGTGTGAAATTCTGCCTAATTTTCTTGTCGAAGAAGCAAAAATAAAATATTCCAAGATGCTCATAAGTAAAATGCATGGACAGGAATAATTCAAACGAAGGTGAAAAATAAAAACAAGTAAATAATGTAAAATAATTCCTGTAGCTGGATTTTTTTCAGCACACAACATAATTCAATACCCTTTAAAGCTTAGTATCTGTAGGCTTTATGCAGTTGCAAATTCCAACAAAAAAAGGGATTTATCACTGCAATGTTTTTGCCAAATTAGAGCTGGGATTTTAAATTTTAAGAGATCCTCGCGTGTCTTATGTGTGGCCATTTTCCACACAGAGATTCTGATAAAGCTAATCGGAATCATAGAATCATAGTTAGGGTTGGAAAGGACTTTAAGATCATGTAGTTCCAACCCCCCTGCCAGGGTCAGGGACACCTCCATTAAACCATGCCACCCAAGGCTATGTCCAACTCAGCCTTGAACACTGCCAGCGATGGAGCATTCACAACTTCCCTGGGCAACCC
>JASSUY010021159.1:9036-19331 GCA_032466535.1 Forpus xanthops | reverse complement strand
TGCCTCACCACCCTTACAGTAAAGAATTTCTTCCTTATATCCAATCTAAACTTCCCCTGTTTAAGTTTGAACCTGTTGCTCCTTGTCCTGTCACTACAGTCCCCAACAAAAGGTCCCTCCCTAGCATCCCTGTAGGCCCTCTTCAGATACTGGAAGGCTGCTATGCGGTCTCCACACAGCCTTCTCTTCTCCAGATTGAATAACCCCAACTTTCTCATTCTATCTTCATACTAGCATTATGCCAATCCTGAATGAAGACCATCCTCATCCAGAAAAAATTATTAGAAATTAGGTTTCATGAGATAGAACAGACTGTAGTGGTCAGGCACAGGGCTTGGGCAGACAAGCATACTGAAGTGCAGCTTTTTTTTTTTTTTTCATTTATACATGACCAACTCCTTTCCTCACAGCCTTCTCTGTATTTTTTTCATGCATTTGGATGTGTCCCTTTTCCTGCCTTTGCCCTTCTGCTAAACATTCTGTGAGTTTTGCACAATGCACAGTGCCTTAAGAGCATCCCATAAGCATGCTCTTTCCTGTAGGACCCATGATAACCTCATCATTCATTCCTCCCTCTGTACCCCACCCTACCTTACCACTTAACAGTGCTCAGGCTGAACCTCTCCAAGACTTTGAGTGGTTCCTTCAGCAGCCTATCAAGGACTTCACAGACCTGGTTTTTGATAGTCTCTTGTTCTGTGGGGTTTGCTTATGTAAGTGTGGTGTATTACTTCTCCTGCCTCATCTTTGTTTATACGCTTTACAGCTATTGGCCGTATGTCCTCACAAAACATGTGTCTCTACATTTCAGGTGTCTACATACCCTGCACATCCCACTTTTTTTTTTTTTTTCATGTATCCATTCGATCTCTTCTATTGAATTAGAAAAGCACACTGTCAAATAAAATCATACAATAATCAAGTATATCTGCATTGTTTCAGACATGCCATTAATATATTATTGACTTGTTTTGCCAATGCATATGCTTCAGGGTGGTCACGTATAACTCCTGGTAGATTAAATATCTAACAGTCCACTGTAATGGAAAATTTGTTGTGGCAAACACTATTGAATCAAAGGTCGTCCTTGAAACTGATAAATTGTGTTTCTCAATGGCTCTTTGGATGAGATGTCCAGGCTGTCCTTATTAGGAGCATAATTAACATTTTCACTACCTCTAGCATTGGCCTGAACCCCTTTGCAAGTCCAAATTCATCTTGTATCTGTGTAGTGTGAATACAAGAATGTTATCATATGCAGTGCAAAACCAACCTTCAGACAATGCCAAAGGAAGACTCTGGTATCCAGCTGACGTGAGTGCGCCCTTACTGATCTGTGGACCAGACAGTCTGGCACCTTTTCCTGTCCTGTGTCATGACATCATGAGACTTGACCAGAGCAAGTGCTTCTGATCAGCAAGTAGACAATAACATTAATAGTGGAGGGCCAACTTTAAAAGGAAAGTTTACAAATTTCCTGGAAAAAGACAACACATGTTCCATCAGATGAAAACGGCTCTGTGTATTCTTCCATAGAAATGGTTTTGTGACAAAATGCATGCAGTCTTCATTCTTTCAGTTTTTACTTTGATTGGTGTAAGTTTACACTACACAGCATAGATTCCTTATTTATTAGAAGAGCTCAACAGAATGAGTTCAGGCTTATGTGTGCAAGGATTTCTGGTCCTGATGGGATTTGTCATACACTCCATAATGCCATGTGTGAAAGAGCACAGCCTGTTTCATTTATTTAACACCTATCCAACAGCATCTTCCAAAGATGTACGCAAAATACTTTTAGTGAGGGAAAAAAAAAAAAGGAAAGAACATTCAGAAATTAACACTCTCCATGGATTAGAAGAGTCATGACAAACATCACAGCACAGATTCACCCAGGATTTCTAATGCTTCTAGTCTGGTCCTCTTTTTCATGTTTGGTTTGGGAGGAGACAGTGTAAAAAAGGGACACTATATTCAGGACAGGGAAAATGAACTTTATGATATGACTGGGTGAACTCAGTTGTGCTGCAGGGTTGAAGGTCATTCTTTTTACTTGAGGAGTGGATACTCTGGAATTGGTCTATGTGAGATCAGAGTTGGCCTCCTGTACCTCCTGTTTATTTGCTATTTGTTCATCTCCTGTGTCTATGCTGTTTAATTGATTGTAGTAGGCAAGCAGTCTCCAGCATATTCTATTTTCTTTTTCTGTTATGCAGCAGTCACCAAGGTGTCAATAAATATTACTTTAAAAAATGTTCTCATCATATAAAGTCAGGAGAGAGACAGAAATATCAATTGGAAGTCCTTTAGGGAGTGGGATTTGATGCCCCATTGGAGCGAATTGCTGCTTATCCACCCATCGCAAAGACATTTGGCAATAGCATTGCTGAACTCACTGAAGCTGTGACAACTTATGTCATCTGAAATCTGACCCAAGATACTCACTAGGTCAGGATTGTCCTCCAGACTGCAGCTCTTAACTCCATAAAGGACTTGAACAAATAATTTCATGTCAATACAATCTGGTAAAATCCATCAGTTTCACAATTTGCCAAGCATAGTTAAACCTGCTGGAGAGTATAGTATTAAACAGCTACATACACGATGGAGATACAAGGATGGGGTCAGACTTCTGGTGAGTAATATGCTATTGGAAAAGTAAAAACAAAACCAGACAGTAGTCCAGATAAAGGGAGCATCAGAAACTGAGCTCCAGTTCTGATGAATCTGCTTCATCTCTGCCTGTATGACACAGCTACTTTGCCAAGTGTCTGAGCTTTGAAATTCAAAGAAAGCTTGCAAAATAAATCTTGTCTTACCCAGGTAAGAATAGGTCCGTTCTTCAATAGAATTAAAGAAACTTTGGCAAGTTAGGTAAAACGTTATGTAACAGCCATTTCATTTCTGTTATATTACCCATTTTTTTTTCAAACAGAAGTGTATTTTAGATGAAAATTTAATGCTTTTGCTTTTAAGAAAGTGTCTTTGAATCCCTTCAATCTGCTGCTGACTTCAGATTCCTGGGAGACGAGTTGCTGCACGAGCTACATGCTAGTGTGCTGTCAGATAGCATGACTGAAAGGGAAAGTGCAGCTCAGAATGACAGCTGAATGGGGCACAACCACACATCTTCCCTTAGAAATGAGCAGAAGATAAGACTTGGCACCTCAGTGCATCCACTGAGATGCTGGTTGTGTGTGTTCAAAGAGGGAGAGTAGCAAAAACAGCAGATGCATGTTGTGCCTCAGAAAAGAGGCAAAGCCTCTTCAGATGAACCTTCAAATGGCACCTTCAGATGAACTGTAGAACACAACAGTTTTTGCTGCAAAGTTAATGCTGTTTCTCAGTCTTAATATTTTTTTAGCAGTGAAGCAATTAAAATATTCATTCAGCATATTGTGCTTTAAAAATATAATTCATGAAGATCAGCAGGCATGTTTTCATTCTGTTGTTCCTGATATTACTCATCACACCAGAGCAACTTGTGTATTTTTTAACTGTGTTCTTTCTTCTATCAGATCTCATCTCTTTTCAGAGGTTGAAGTGTGAAGCTCAATGATTGATTCACCTTTTGTAGAACTGATGCATGAATTTTTGTTTCTAGTCTGATTCAGTAAATGTCGTCTGTTTTGTCATGTAGGTGGTTCTTCATGTGCTATGCTTGCTCTTGAAAATATGGTTAATAGGGAAAGCAAATGCATTTTAATCTGAAGATAGACTGTAAAAACAAGCAAACAAACAGGCCTTATGCACACCTACCTCTTTCCCTGATAAACATAATAAATTTTTCCTGGCCTGGAAAAGGAGCAAATGATTTCATTGCAAGTCATCCTGTTCACTTGGGTAAAGTTTTGACCAGTGAGATGTATTGCAACACCTTTTGATCTCTTTTTCTGGTTTCTAAGCTGAAAGATGTCACAGTTTCTCTGAGCAGCACAAGCATAGACTCTCAAAAAGATTAATGAACTTTTCTGCCTGAAGCTGATATAGTTTACAAATGTTCATTCACATTTCTGGGCTCTCCATGTAGCTGGCCACTCTAGTCTTCTACACCTGCATATTGCTTAGAAAGTTCTACATAATATACTGATAGCAATGCCTACTGAAGGGAGAATATCTTACTTTATCTTTAAACACTATGGCGTTGGCATTTAGCCCAAAACTGTGTGGCAACTGTATAGACATTAAACCATTTTAATTTAATACTGTTACATCTCAGTATGTATGCTTTTTAACTACAGCATGGCTCTCTTACTGGGTTTTGCTGTTATTATGAAAATATGAATATGCCAGACAAACCTTTAGAAGAAAGAACTTCTGTTTTATCAGTGAGTAATTTTGATAGCTCAATTTTGGAACCTCAGAGGCTGAATCATTTTTAAGTCTTTACTTGCAGTGAATCATGAAATCATTTAGGTTGGAAAAAACTTTAAAGTTCATCAAGTGCAACCATTAACCCAGCACTGCCAGGTCCACCACTAAACCACATTTCTAAGCACCACACGTACAGGTCTTCTAAATACTTCCAGGGATGGTGACTACACCACTTCCCTGGGCAACTTGTTCCAATTTTTTAGGGAAGACATTTTTCCTCATATCAAATCTAGACCTCCCCTAGTGCAACATGAGGTCTTTTTTTGCTGCACTTGGTAACTGAGAAAAGAGACCAACCCATCTCAGTACAACTGCTTTTCAGGTAGTTGTAGAGAGTGATAAGGTCCCCCCTGAGCCTTCTCTCCAGACTAAACAACCCCAGGTCCCTCACCTGTTCCTCATAAGACTTGTGCTTCAGATCCTTCACCAGCTTTGTTGCCCTTCTCTGGACCTACTTACTCCAGCACCTCAATGTCTCTCTTGCAGTGAGGGGCCCAGAACTGAACACAAGATTCGAGGTGCGCCTCACCAGTGCAGAGTACAGGAGGATGTTCACTGCCCTGGCCCTGCTGGCTGTGCTGTTCCTGATACAGGGCCAGATGCTGTTGGCCTTCTTGGCCACCAGTGCCCATTGGCCAGCATTCCCAGGTCCTTTTCTGCTGAGCAGCTTTCCAGCCACTCTTTTCTAAGCCTGTAGTGTAGCTTTTAGTTGTTGTGACTCAACACAACTACTTCACAAATCATGAACTTTCATTCTGAAATTAAATGTTTCACCTTTCCCTGCAGTTTTGAAAATATTCTGTAATCGTCTCTGGTTTACTGTCGTAGGCAAATATTACCAGATGTGGTAAAACTAAGTGCTTTTCTTTGTTTGCTGTAATCTTGTGGGTTTTCCTCTAGCCTGTGATGTGTTACACTCTGAAGCAGATGGAGTTTCTCCAGCACAGGAGAAACCCTTGCTAGAGCAAACCTTGCTGAACTGTGAGGAACCTTGATGGGACAACACTCTTGACTAACTGCTTTTACAGAGGTTCAGGGTTGTCATTGTATGGTTATGTTGCCACTGAAAAAATAATAAGAGAAATCAAAGCACTGTAATGTAGCAACTTTTCAGGGCTACCAGCATACCATTGTTGACACATAGCCTGCATAAACCACAGCTTAATTACATTAGGTAGTGTATGTAATACCTCTGCTTGTTCCTTAATTTTATGGTTATCACTTTGGCCTGTTTCAGATAAGAAGACAAGGCGGAATACAATTACTGGTGGACCTTTTGGACCATCGGATGACAGAAGTCCACCGTAGTGCCTGTGGAGCTTTGAGAAACTTGGTATATGGGAAGGCAAATGATGACAACAAAATTGCTCTGAAAAACTGTGGTGGTATCCCAGCATTAGTACGGTTACTCCGCAAGACTACGGATTTGGAAATCAGAGAACTGGTCACAGGTTTGAATCTTTCAATATATTTTGCATAAGCTCTATATAGCCCCTGCAGGGACATTTCTGTGCTGTATGTCAGTTGCTTCATCAGTAACTATTCTATCACCATAGGCCCTTTGGGTATATGTAATGTATAAATAATTTTATTCAACATCGTGCAGAGGGTTTACAGATGTAGGTGTGGTTTACGCTTGCATTTGCTGGTCCTTGGCTAGCCATGAATGCTCTTGCAGGAGATGTGCTTTGTGCACAGGTACATTGTGGTGGGTATCTTGCTTGCTCTCTGTTCTCCCTCCTGTCTGGTAGGGCTGCACATACAGAAGATGTATTTTACTGAATTTTCTTAGGAGCTGTTGCTCATTTCTGTTATATCCTATATAATGACAAGGAAGGTTTGAGGGGGTTTTGTTTGCCTTTCTTGTGGTTCTGATAGGAAATTGGAAAAAGCATTGGAGAGATGGAGCTGTTGGAGAGATGGACAATGTCATCTTCTTAAAGCTTTTTTCTGAAACTTGGTAGCATGCTATGTGATGTCTGTTAGACACAGGTTATGCAGGTAGTGACAGAGTCCATTTGTTTTCTTGATAGAGTAATATGGGATCTTTTTAAGATTGTTTAAAAGTTCTCCCTTTGGTAATTCAAGGTGAGTGGTTTGTTTTATTTAGTTTTCAGAAATATAGAAATACTGTCAAACAGCACCAATCTGAAATGTTTGGAGATTTTTAACCCTTACTTCCAAGTTATCCTATTTAAAATGGGAAACAGAAGTTACATAATTGGTTTGGGTTTTCTTTTCACTTTGTGATTTCATTCTGTTTGCTTGCTAGTATCAGTGTGGTGATTAATGGTACAAATATAAAATCTGAAGATCTTTTCATTTTCCCATTTTGCAATGCTTGTATTTCCATTATATTTTCCTACTAAAATATGCAAGAAAAGTTCTCCTTTCTGTCCTAGAAGCATTACTCATTATCGTCTATGCTTCTGCAGAAATTCTTTACCCTTGTGGGTCATGCCTCATTTACAATATAATTGATAAGATTATTGTCCTTTGGTTGACTCCAGGTTCCTTCCTTTAGGGCATCTGAGTAAACCGCATGGTGCTTATTAAATGTAGATTTTTATATTTAATTTTGTTTCTTAGTTACAGCACCTATCACCTCATACTTGTTAAGGCTGGATTAATAGGCCAGAGGTACTGGGTTACATGAGCTTGGATGGTGCTTCCTGCAGTGTGACAGAAGTACTGACACATCTAATGAAGTGTAACCACCGCTTTGGATTCAGCATACTTGTTTGTCTCTTGATTATGTTGCTTGTGTCCTGGCTCCAGGGAGCATTCTGCCTATTTATTCTGAGTAGTAGGTGGCAAACTGCTAATGAACATCAGCACTACACCTCTGCAGTTTTAGTGGCACTTCCTGTGCTGTCTAGAGACAGAATACATGATGTCATTAGGTCATTTGAAGAAAAGGTACTAGGCTACAGTTTATATTCTTTCCATTGCATAGTATGTTGTTAAATTTTCCTGAATTATCACAGAAAAAAAGGATGTGTGTCCTAGCATGCCCACAAAATATTGCTACCAAGAAGAGTAGGTCCTGACCATCAGTGGTAGGCAGTAGCCAGCCTTTGTAGACGTAGATGCAGCTTCCACGCATGATGAGCATCAGGAGTGCTGGACACTTACAAAAGGGGAACAGAGCAAGATGGTGACCCTGAGGAATGGAATCAAACTCAGTGATGATATTCCTGGGCCTGGTTTTGTGTTGAGTTTTTTTTTGTTTGTTTTTAATAGCGACTCCATCTTTGGAGGCCAGTGTTCGCCCTGGATGGGGTTTGTGCCTTTCAGAATGCAAATAATTGACCCTTGCAAACCTGGCTGTGGTAGTGTTCTGCAAAGCTCTTTTCCAATTCGTGGCTCATAGCTGCACCTCTCATCTTGCATCACTTAGGAAACAAGCTGGTATTGTGTGTTTGAATCAGCTCTCATTTCCTTATTTGTAAAGTGTTGTAGTGTGACAGCTACTCCAGTTAATTCCTTCCATCTGTCCTTTCTGTGGGAGGAAAGATGGCTCTTGCAGCAGCTACCTCAGTAAGGAAGAAGTTTGGCTTGGTGATGGGCACAAGGAAAAATAAGTTTCCATCAGCCTTCCTGAGTTGAGGTGGCAAGAAGGTAATTATTTCACTAGTGTCACCATAGCCTGAAGAAAGTACTGAGAAAATAACAGCAAATGTGTGGTTTAGGAGTGAGTAAACGTAATACCTTGAGCCTTTCCATCTCATGTTCATTGTGTATCCCGTCTACATAAAAACTGTTCTTATTTGTTACTTCTAGAGAGGTCATAAAGTTCCTACTTTAGGAATTCATACAGGCTCTGTCATCACCATGCCTAAATACTTTTCCATCACTTGTCCTCAGAGCTCTTCTCTAAGGTGGGGAAGCATCATTATCTTGGTTGTACAGATGGAGAACTGAGCCTATCAAGTCTAAATAACCTGTCCAGAAATCTGGCAAGATGAAGGTGTGAATCACTCTGAGTAGCCACTCAGCTGCAAGGGAAGAAATAGGGGCAGAAGGGGTTTTTAGCAGCTCAATTTGTCTGAACAGCAGCAAAGCATTCATCGCCTGCTCCAAGCACTGTGAAGCACACACCCGCCAGAGTTGAAAGTTATGATATTAGTTCATTTCTCAAACATGCACATTTTCTTCCTTCATGTTGCTTCTCTCTAGGGAGATTACAACTTCAATTTCCAGCTATCTCAAGACTGGGTTTGGAAGGGTATTTTAACCCTGCTTTCTATCCTGGTAGCTCGCTGCTTCTCAGGATTGCCTTCGCCACAATTTGTGGTTTTTCCTCTTTTTCAGAGATTCTTTTTGACTTAATCTCTCCAAAACTGAGTTTTTAATTTCTTCCTTTATCTCATATTTCTCCTCTTCAGTAGCAGAGGTCTCAGGCTAATCCTGGGAAAGCTTACCATGCTCAAAATTTGGACTGTGCAAACTGAATCTTATTTCAGACTGATAGATTCAAGGCTTTATGGGGAGCAAATGGTTGTGGAGCAGCTCCCATGTAGAAACTACTAGGGAAGTGTGCTGTGTGGCTGTTAGGGAATTAAATTGTGTTAATGTGCGGGAAATATTTCCAAAGATACTGAAAGATTATTCTTCCAGAAACACTTCTGTAGTCACTGTAGTCTATTAGGGGAACCTGGACAAACTGAACTACACAGGTGAATGTATACATTTATGCAGAAATTAAATACTCTCATAGAAATAGAGATTTCAGCGTGGCCTACATCCTCTGGTAATTTCCAGAGACTCTAGGAGAACCTGAACTACAATATCTTGTTTCATATAGGTCTGTAAATGAAAATAAATTGGTATAAGCTGGATGCACCATACTTAGTTTAGCCATCCTTTTGCCCCAGCGCTGTGCTGCTAGTTTCCACAGTAGCTCCTGTTAATGGAAAAAACTAAAAGCCTTCTATTTTAAAATAATTAAATGTTAACACTTTTCTAATAAATATAAATAGATGAGAACACAGTACAAAATTAGCACAGATCCTGCAGATGGTAGAAAAAAAATATTTTCCCTTGTTAATAATGACAATGACTGGCTGATTTCTGATTCTCTTGCCTTTCCTGAGTTAATTATGAACCCTTCCACAAAATTCTATTTTAGCTTTCTTTCTGTTTTGCTGTCAGGAAAAATAAATAACATGAAAAATGCAAAGTGTTAGCAAGATTAACACAGGAATCCCACTGATGTCTTGTGCAGAAGGTAGAGGTCAAGCAGCTGGTTTTAGATTCAGCCTACCCTTGCTTCTTGTCCCAGCAGCTCCTTCTGATAACTGGGTACCTGTCTGAGACAAAACATTTTAAATTGCCATTCCTCTCATTTTGGTAAACAAAATCCATCACAACTAGAAACACAACTTCTGCCTGCAAACAACAAGCTAGCTCAATTGGAAACAAGTCTGTGTGTAGAGGCCCCTTACATGACTGTATCACCTGTTTTCAAACTGTATGTGCCGTATTTGATTGAAAGGTAAAAGTAGATGATCCACTTTCAGGAAGCATATGATGATAAAGAAATATAGCTATAAATAATGACAGGGGAAATTGATTTTTCCTGTGCAGGCAACCAGCCTTCTGCCTTTTCAGTTGACATTAAGGTGTCAGAGATTTAACTATTGTCTACTGGAAATATATAAACTATGAAAATAATCACATTTACAAAAAAAAAACAAACCAAAACTAACCAAACATAAACTGACACTGTGCACATATACTAAATGTAGATAGATAGACATAGACTCTATATATTTTGTTCACATATTTATTCACTGAATCAAAAATAATGTATTCCATTCCTGCAAACAATTGTAAGATATTTTGTACATAGAATCATAGAATAGTTAGGGTTGGAAAGGACCTTAAGATCATCTAGTTCCAACCCCCCTGCCATGGGC
>JASSUY010021157.1:0-27156 GCA_032466535.1 Forpus xanthops | reverse complement strand
AGACCTCATAGCAGCCTTCCAATATCTGAAGGGGGCCTACAGGGATGCTGGGGAGGGTCTCTTCATGAGGGACTGTACTGACAAGACAAGGGGTAACGGGTTCAAACTTAATCAGGGGGAGTTTAGATTGGATATGAGGAAGAAATTCTTTACTGTAAGGGTGGTGAGGCACTGGAATGGGTTACCCCGGAAGTTGTGAATGTTCCATCGCTGGCAGTGTTCAAGGCCGGGTTGGACATAGCCTTGGGTGACATAGTTTAGTGGGAGGTGTCCCTGCCCATGGCAGGGGGTTGGAACTAGATGATCTTAAGGTCCTTTCGAACCCTAACTATTCTATGATTCTCTTTGCAGCTTAAAGTCAAAGTAGGCTATACATCTAAGGGAACTAAAAAAACCTGAGTCTTCAATAATCCAGTTAACCACTAGATGTTTAAAATGTGCACAACCAAGACACACAAATGCAAATGACAATATCACTATCTATATCCCTTTCAAGGTAAGCAGTTCCTGGAGTCTGGGCTTGGTGACGCCAGAATTAGCATTACAAGCACAGAGTCCATTCCAACTCCTCACCCTTTTTTCTAGCTTTGCTCTTCTTATTTACGTTTTTCCTGTAAACACCCCAAAGTACAAAAGGTCAAAGCTCTGATATTGTCACCACATACTTCTCCATTTAGCATTCTACAACCCAGTTATCATAGATAAACCCGCTAAGATTTAGAAAAAAAATAAAATGTCAAATTACATTGCTAAAACCAAACTCAGTACTTAACCAAGATTATACTCGCCTCTTTACGGCCTTTAATACTTTTCACAGATTTCATGCTCTGAGTTCTTCGAAGGCCTCTCTGAGCAAACATTTCATCCTCTGAATGTGTCCCCTCCATCTCTTCATCTGTTTTATCATCTCCAGGACTTTTTTCCAGTGAAGTTTTGTAACCTTTAAAAAACAGTTTTATAACAATGTTTTATAAGTAACTGTAACTTTCAGATTTGTAAGAAAGCCAGGAGTTTCATCTTTAGCACACATCCTTTATTCTTTTAAACAATACAGTCAGTCTGCCAGCTGTTTCAAAACAGTGAAACACCTGGTCTGCCAGGAGCTTGTTACTTACAATTCTGCCATTTCTAAGTAACAAGCCACTTTGTGCCACAGGTATGTGATGCAGTGGTTCCCGAGTTGTCAAAGTTTAAACTATCAGCCTGCTACCATCTTCTGCTTTACACTGAACTGCAAAAGGCTTAGTGGTCATCTTGACAAGCACTTCAGGTTGTGGGCCACAATCCCCACAGGAGGAATGTTTGACAGAATGATCTTTAAAGGTCCCTTCCAATCCAAATTGTTCTACGATTCATAGGATCTATCTCCCACTTGCACATCTCTGGTTATTTAATACCAAAGTCCTTTTCAGATGGATACAATATCAGAGTACTTACTAGTAAGGGTTGTTTACATCCTGCGAAAATAGGACCAAGATTATTACTAAAGCTTTTCACTAGAGGGCGCAAACTGCTTAAAAACATGTCCTGAGAAGATCCTTGGGGTCCAAAAGCCCTGGATCTCTATCATAGACATATCATAAAACCTTCAGATGTAGCCTGTTTCTTTTCCCCTCTCCAAGCCCTCCTTTTATAAGGCCATATGAGAACCTACAAGATGTAACAGTCAGGGACACCTTTTAGACTCCAAACCCAACTTCATTTAGGCACATTTCATCTTATGCCAGTTTCCCTTAGGCTTAGATTCTTTTCCTTCGGTCGTTTAATTCTTGTCCTGAAATTGGAATCGCAATCACCCACTTCACAGAGACTTGAATCTTCTGCCATTGTAAGACAACATGTGTCTGCCTCCAATACAGTTCCAATTCATCTTTTTCAATATGAAGATTTAAATCGCATCCTGACTAAGGATGTTTGCAGTGACATCAGTACTGCTTTATCTCTACTTCTAATGCCTCTTCTGATGCATCAAAATCATATTTGCCTTCTTCACAACAAGCATACTGGCAGCTCTGTCATCCTATTATCAACATCCTTCTACAACCAAGTTTTTCCAACTCATTTGCAAAGGACCTCCCAGCTCAGACAAAAACTTCCAACGTTCTGCTAAGCGCAACAGAATACTGCTACACAGTACTCCTAACTCTATCCATGGTTTGTTCTTTTTTAAAAACTTTAATGCTGAAAAAAATTCCAAGGAATCAGGAAAGACAGACACCAGATTCAGGTCCCGAAGTAGAAACAATCAAGTTAAACTAGCTCTAAGCTCACATTTTGACAAGTGAGATTGAACCTTACAAGCAGTGTTTATTTACACCAGATAAATGACTAAGTTTTGGGTTTGTTTGTTTGGGTTTTTTTTTTAAATGGAGTTTTGAGGATTTCCAAGCTATTTCAGGTAGATAACTAATGGTCTCTTACTGAGGAATAATGCCTACAAAACAGCTGCAGTGACATCATCCCTAATGCACTAGATAAATTCATGGGCTGTACACCATGGCTAGTGCTCCCTGCCTTTACACTGACCTGCACAGGATACTCTCTGGGCTCAATTAACAATGCAGTTTAGGGCCATTCAGGTAACCATTTATTCCTCAGAAACACCATGGGCTACCATTCAATTCCTGGAATTCCTTGTACTCTACAAGCATCACTTGTTTCCAAAACGGAGGAATGAGAAGAAATTATGGTCTTAGATGAAAATAAAAGAAACTGAACTATTTCTTTTGTGGGAAATAACTACTTTACAGTGTAGCTTCACCATTTAGAAAGGTACAATTGACAGGCTTTCACTGAAACCTTCCTTCAAAGGTCACAGACTCAACAGCAAAGTGATGATAATAAATGTAAAAATAAGACTAATAATAAAGTATCTCTGCAAAAATATTGCTTACCACACAAAGCACCATCAGCTTTTGAGCACTGATGTGCATCAGTCCATTATGACATCTTAAAGCTTTCGTTATTCCTATCACAAGTTATTTCACCTTTTGAACTACCACTAAGACCTACTGAATTAATTTCCATTAATTTTCTCTTCAAAATTTACTGAGCTTTCATAAATTTTCATGTTTAACTTTTTGTACATTTGTCACAGAAGCACCACCTAATCACATATTTTTGTTACTTCCAATTAAGTTTTGGCAAGGAATTCTCACCACTAATTGGCATGTTAGGAGTAACAAGTACAGTACAACTACACATTTAGTGGCTGCAATAAGAAAATAATTCAGGGAGGATTTCCTTAACTGTCCCAATATAGCTCACTCAAGCCAACTCTGTTTAAGTGTACTGTAACTCTTCTTAGAGGCATTTTCCATTCTGCAATGGATAAATGTATTTCTGCTTTCTCACTTCTGTCGTCAGTAAATTGTTCCTTTTAGCTGTGAAAAGAAAAGATGGATACTTACCTGAAGACTCACTTGCAGAGGCTTTGATTTTCTTTTTTGATTCTGTTAATGTCTGATATGGTCTCTGTCCTACTGGCTCATCGCCTTGTATAGTAGTCAAATCATGCATACTGAAACTTCTCAGTTTCTCAGTTATAGCACCTTGACTCTGAAATTCAGCAACAATATATTTGTAAACAAAGCAGAGGTTTAACTTTGCTATTCAATTTGGGTTAGGATGTTTAAGCCCATGCTTCCTTTTGCACTACAAAATTCATTTAACATAAGCATGCAACAGATTTGCCTTTGCTTTACTGCTTTAACTTAGGCTTAACTGTATATTGCTCCTAGATGAAAAGGTCACAGAAACTAGCAGTTTCATTACAAATGTCTTATTTCACTCCTTTAATCTGAGCAATTAAAGTGTTTTTTGGTGAGGGGAAGTGTTTCAATGGGGATGAGGGGGAGCAGGACACAGCACACATCAGAAACACTGGATTCACTTCAAACATGGTATTTCTCCAGCAGCGCTAGGTATTGTGACAGTGGTTTTAACATTTCCTGTTTTAAAAGTGTGGTTGAAGATAAGGATATCTGCTATTTCATATTTTACACTCCACAAATCTGAATATGCATGTGTTAAAAATACAGTCTGCAACATTAACTCAAGTAACTGAGAAACTGGCAGCACTGCAACAGCTCTAGTTGTCAGAAACCTGAAACCACAAACCAAAAAGGTCCTGCCTGGACTACAGGCTAGCAGGTTCTCATACTAATGTAGCTATACTGACATAACCTCTGCCCAAAAATCTAATGCTATAGGTAAGAGTAGTTGAGCACATTTGAATGCTAGTATTGTATTCCTTCTCTGACTGGTTTTAACACCTTTTCTACCTGGGACGTACAGAAAGTTCCTCTTAGGAAAGAATGGTTATCAAGGAGCTTCTCATCTTATATCAGATAATGCTGTTACAAAAGCACTGAAGATTAGTTTATTTATAAGCAACTAAAAGTGCAAACACATTACTCAATGTCATGTTAAAATAACATTTCATTCTTTCCTTTCTGGCATATGAGAAAAAAAAAAAGTAACTGTTTCAGAAGTTTAACATGCCTATGCATTAATTCTCCTTCAAGCCATGGTTCAAGATTTCATTTAATTCTTACAAATGAAGCAACACTCTTTTATTCTTACAAATGAAGCTTTTACATGAAAATCATCTGAGCAATATGTTAGCTAGCAGCAACAGAAATCCACACTCCTTTCTCTGCAACAGTACAAGGCAGTTCCTGCAACACTGGCCAGAGCCATTTGCTTCCACCCTCATGTCAACAACTGTTTGCACATGGTAGACCATCACTAAATTATTCCATGTTAAAAATAGCTATGTGAAGTGAAGAGACAGTAGTGATACTCCTTAAGCTTGCACGGCTACCAAAGGGCAGGCAGGGGGAGGAAAGGAATTTAATATTAATTTTCTAATGCTTAGTAATTAGTACAGCATGTAAAACTAGGTGTGCTACATACAGCATAAGAACTTTAATTCTTGCAACACCATTCATACACTGCCACTAAGCAATAACAAAAGAAGGTTTTTGTATGAGAGAAGTGGAAGCCTTTCCTTTTCTAGTTCTTCCTACATACATGTAGGATGACTGATGGGTCTCAAGAACACTACAACAGCTCACCTTTGAGTTAAAATGCACTACAGACAACATACAGTCTGTGTGTAAACTACTGTAGAAATTCTTAAATTTATCCCCTAAAATGGCTTATTTAAGGAAGGCCTGCCCTGGATTAAGCCAGGAATCCTGCCCTGCCACTAATCCACCTCTTGCATTGAAAAGCATTTGCACAGTAAACCAAATCAGGAACCAGCTATGCCTGAGAACTTACAGTCAGCTGCTAGCATACTATAGCAGAGAACTGGAGACAAGACTGCTTCTTTTGACAAGTAACAGCTTACAGTATCTGCTACAACACATACGACAGTTGATCAGTCTGCAGCCACTGTGTGAAGATAAACAACTGGACTCAGATTTCCATCACTGTACGCTTATGAAAGCATAAGATGGATTCAGTCAGTTCTCAGCAGAATCCATAGAAACAATTATGCACAACCCCAATCACTAAGCGTGGACATAATCTAGTGAAAGACACTGGATTCTTCCAGAAGGAGAAGTATAAAAAGACACACCTGCCTAACAGTTGCACGGTGAGTTCTTTCAACATGTTATATACTACAAAAAGACATGTGGAATTTGTACCAGATAATGTAATTAAAACTATAACTAACATGCTAAGAAGTCACATTATCAGCTTGTATTTCATATTCCATTATAAATATAGTGGCTAGATCCAAGCGAGAAACGTTGTCTTATTTTTCAGGGCAGCTTTTGGATACAGGATTTTGTTCTTTGAAGAGGCAGAAGAAAGTCAACTATGTGCCATAAAATAACATTGTTTCCTTAACCACACTGCACTCTTGCTGAAGCTAGAGCTCCTGGGGTGCACTGCCTCATTAAGGGAGGACAAATGGATTCGTACCATTGGCCCTTCATTCTAAAACTACTTACCAAGAAGGAAAGTTTTACTCAAGTTACACACAGCAAATGTTAAGAAGCTTGAAAGGATACCTGTACAAATAAGAGATGTGGTTCACACACCCCCCAGGAGTCACAGTAGGAATGGGGACTGCACAACCACTGCTGTACTGCACAGTCATGGTCACATGTTATACTAACCCGATGCAAGTACACCCTACAGTCTCCCCCAGTCTCCTGCCTGCAGCCTCCATCCCAACCCTACAAAGATCCAGTCTAGTCAAATCAAGATTGATTTCTACTTCACACCACTGCACAGATCAGCTGGAGGCCACATTTTGAGATGTTTTGTGTGTTTTAATTATGAAAAGAAACAACAAAAAAGCTGCAACAAAACCCAACTCAACACATCACTATGCTCATACAGCACTTAAGATTTACAAAGGTTCCCACGTTCCATGCCCAGAAGCAGGAGATAATTGCTTTCTGCTGAAACAAAGCATTACAGATCTGGATTACCATCAGCTCTGAAAGAAAGTCTGGCTGAAAAATATTTAATACCCTTTACTGTAGGAAATGTGAAGGTAACATTCACATTTAGAATATTAATGCATTAAGAAATTTGCTATCTTGATCAAAGCTGAGAGAGTTACTAGTCTGAGCTTGGAAGGAAGATGTTTGACCACAGAACAGAAAGTAGAGCAATCCAATTGCAGGTGGACCTGAAAGGGGATCTCCCACATCCACACTCATGCCATGGGTATGACAGCAGCAATCATCGCTCCCCTGCCATACACAGAGCCTCAAAATGCTGCTCACAAGAACATGACAGAGCAGTTGCCACACCTGCACTGCTGTCCCATTATTTCAACAGTTCCTACCAGTAAGGAAGAAACACAGCAGGCTGCATCCAGCCCAGAGGCTGTCAACTAAATTACACTGCAAAAGATTGAGACACACACACAATTACAATACGGGCAAAAAAAGCACAGAACAATTTCAGTGCTCAAGTATCTACGTATGCGAATGCTCAAGAGATGAACCACAGAATTTGTGTCAAAGAATGAGTTTTTATTCAACAGTATTTCCTAAAACATACAAAACACTTTTAAGAGACCACATTCATTAGAAGTGATCAATCTGAAACACTAAAGTTGTAATAGGTTTCTAAATGCAGTTTTTTATAAATATAGCTTACTTAAGAGACTCCTTTTGAGACTACTCAGACTCTAGTAAGTTATTAGTATGAAGCCTGATCAGCTGACCCTCATATATGAAATGCCATTCTCTATTTAGTCACTGAGCATGTATTTTTAGTCCGTATGCTTAACCCAGGAAAGTTGCTCTAACCAGACACCACACAGCCTCTGCTGCAGGGACTCCTGTTGTTGTTGCTTAAATTGGACTTGCACCCCCCTCAGTGGTCAGGATCACTGAATAAAGCTGCTTGCCTTCATTGGACAAGTTCTCAATGGACTGTATCCACAGAAATGCTGTACCCACATTCCCAGCTGTTCTTTCCCTAATCCAATCAAAGTTGACAGGGAATGACTTCTGTTCCCTCTCAACCTGGAGAGGGACTGCTGTCCCATGAATGACCTCTGCAGCATGCCAGGCAGTCCCAGAAGGGAGGAGGGATGAAAGCAGTATTACTAGCAAGCTGAACTGTTGATACTGATACTGGCTGTATGCCACAGCTAGCTGCAAGATATCTCCTTCCTCTGCCATGCTCTGAATGGGAAGAAGAGAGGAAGTCTGTACAAGGCTTTTAGACTAATATTCAACCAGCAAAGAGGCAGCAGACCCAGGATGACTCAAAGACATGCAGAAACACAGCCCTCAAAATATATTAACATCACCACCACCAAATAATACTTTACAAATGAACGATAATTGTGTGGCTTCATTAAGGACAGAGGTCACAGCTTAATCAGCAGCCATCCCACACATGGTGATACAAAAACCAGTTTTCAGTAGTAATTTGAAAAGTCAGAATTTATGTGTTGGCAAAAATTGTAATTTTACAGGTAACTAGGACCTCAGAACATCTGAAAGGCAAGTGCATCAACATACAAGATATATCAATGGGACTTAGTGTTGTAGATACAATCTCCACATATCCATATACTATTGAGCTGAAAGAGCTCCAACAACTTTCTTGTCATTAAAGGCACCTTGTTGATGATTTTATATCCCAAAGAAAATTTTTATTACTAAACAAGAAAAGTCAGCCCAGACGATACTTCATCTCAAACTTCTGAAAGTGGGATTTTACAAAGATTTGTTTTCTGTTGTGATAAATTAAGTAAAACAATTTGTTAATGCACGCTATTTCGCAGGTTCTGAAGCACTAAATTTTACGTGAACAGTGGCTAACTAATGCCAGCTAAAAATATCAGTATAGGAATGTAAGTTATAAGCCATGACTCCTGCCAATTACATTTCAACTTGACTACTGTGGAGCAGGTTTAAACCTACGTCAAATTTCAGTAGACTGACCTGGCTGTCTGCTCCAGCCTCCCCTACACAGCCAACTAGCTTTTGAATTTGTTTGACAGCCTCTGCAATAAACCACTCTTTTCCACACTTGGTCTTGAAAATATTCCAGAGAATTTCAAGCAATTGTATCACCCTCCAAGTTAGCATAAGCAGACATTGTAGCGTCTTTTGCTTGGACACTTTAGTGAACAGAAGCTTTCTTTGGAGCTCTTGTGTTTAGCCTCCCACATTCCCTACTCCTAATTTAAGATCTGTCAGAATAAGCATGCCTGCTCCTGAAAAGTGATGAAAGTATGTCTCCTTCCCATCAAAACTGATCCCACTAGTAGGATTCCATTCCTGAAATCCTATAGCATGTTCCACCAGCTCATGCTGAAGGAATAATCTTTTCACCTGCTGGAGGCAGCAGTCAACCCTTGAAAAACAGGGAACAAAATCAGGAACACATGCATTGTCTCCATTTGCTTGCATGGAGCAGTCAAGCTCAGATTTTCGGAATGACAAGCTAATGAGAAGTTTAACATGCCAAAATAAAGATTTTGAGAGAGTCTCCTCTTTCATACCATCTATTCATACCTTCATATCATGTCTATTTTAGGTCTTTGGTATTGTGGTGGTCGTTTTGACCAAGCATCTCATCTGCACTGAACTAATTCTGTACAAATATTCATGAGCATGTTTAACAAGTTTTAACAAATAGGGCAGGCACCCTGCCAGTCACAGCTGAATGGCAATGAAATCTAAACACACATTTAGGAAAAAGTTACTCATTATTTCAGTAGAAAGTGGGAGGAGATATTTGTATTATTCATTTAACAATGTTTCTGTAACACCATAAGGATTAACAAGGAAATAGACAAAAATCATAGCCAGACACAAGGAAAATGTAAGTATAATTACAGGAGCACACTGTAATAAATTATGATTTGCTGTTCAGCAAAGAATTTGCATTTTAGCTTTTCATCTAGTTCTTGAACATTTTCCCCAGTAGAGGGATTTGTCGGATTTGGGGGGGGTGTCCCTTTTTTTTTTTAATAAAATATTTCCACTATTAATACTTTGATTCTTTTAGAGGTGTACTCTATTTCATTCTAAATTATTTCATACTTTGAGGCAATACTGAGAGTTCGAATAACAAAAAAGATCTGGTGATCAAACTGAATCATATTCTTCGTATTTCAGGCTCACTATGCCTATGTTTTTAAACTGCCATAAAGTGCCATTTTATGTTGCCACCCACACACATCTTTAAAAAGAGAGAGAATGGACAAACAAGAAATGCATGACTTTTTCCAAACTTTTTTGAGACAGCATTTGAGAATGTAGGTTTCTGGAGATGTCTTCAGTTCATAAAGTTCACACAAATACAAGTTAAATGCTAGCTGTACCTACTTTGACATTCAGGGACCTCTACACAGACCTGCTTTCTGTCATCTACTAACAGTGCTTAGGTTTCCAGCCCTGTTACTACAAATACAGCAGTTTCATTAATTCCCAGGAAGAAATTTATCCTGACCACCTTAAAATTATCATTTACTTATATTAATCTTTCGTTCCATACTTATGTTTTATGTTTCAGTTTAAATGAATATTAAGTAGGATACACATTTGCCTGAAGTTATATGCCTTTTGTGGGCCATAGCGTACTTAGAATCTTACTTGTCAACTTATTTTTTCCTCTGAGATTCAACTGAAGGCCATGAGTTTTGTAGGAACAATTACTTCATGATTTCATGGAAATTGGGCAAAGCAAGAGTATGCTACAGAGTAATATGCAAGCTTATGCTTAGTGTATTAATTTAATAATTCAGCCAACAAGTTGCAAACAAGTTAATTGTGTCAAGATATCTTTTATCTGCGCTAGCAGTCTTGCACACCTTACTTCATATGTGGAGTTACCTCAAGTTGATTGGAGAAAAACAGCAGAAAAGCCAGAAATCCTTTCAATAGTTTACAAGCAAGAAAGCATAACAGAGACAGAAAAGAAACAAGTCATCTTTACAAAGAGCCTGCATAGAAATCTCCATGGTATCTTTGGAATTACAGTAAACTGATCCCCATTATCCAAGAACAAACTACAAGCTATCTTAAAAAAACAAATACATGATGAGGACTAGAGGACTGCAACCTTTAAGTTGTGCTCTAGGTTTTCAATACATTTGCAGAATTAATATTTTTATTAACAAAAGGCAAATCCTCAGTATAATTACAGTGGCTTAGATCAAGGAGCAAAGCAATTAATGCAAGCAGAAAATTACCTTTACAGCTGCTGTCACTGCAGCAGTTGCTGCCAAATTCAACCCTTGCCTTCCAAAATTCACCATGGTCTCATAGCCTCTTTCTTTGGCCTGTACGATGTACTCGTCAATCTCCTATAAGCAAAACATACTTAAATTTTAGAGCTCTATGCGTAAGAGAGTCACATTACCCCACAGTATTATTTTTCCATCAACAAAGAACAGAAGGTATCTTTAAGAAAATATTTAATAGGACAATTACTCTTGCCTTTCTATACTGAAGTTTCATTCACTTATACTCTCTCATTTAAAAGAGGATGTGTGGTCAAAGAAGATAAAACAGATCGCTTTGATCAGTACAGAAACTTAGCAGTTACATAGCAACTTCATTACAGAGTAAGCTTAGCTTGTAAGGCAAAAGGTCTTAAAGAAATGCTTCAGATGAAATCAGAGACCTCCTTAGAAAGCAGAGTTGGCTCACAGAGAACTTCTGAAGCCAGAGTTCCAACTTAGTTAAGTACCAAGTGGTCACGACATTTATCCCCAGCTGTGGTAAATGCCTAGAGCTGGAGATAAAGGCTTCAAGGTAGTTCACAATAGCTAGAAGACTACAGGGAAAAAATCCCTTTAGTTTATGAAGTTGCAAATGGTTTACAGCTCAACCTTCAGAAGGGCAAGATGACCTTAGTGATCATTTCAGTGGCAGTCATGTAACTACCTGCTTTGCCTAACAAAGTTCAAGCCCAGCACTGGCATTTATGAATGCTACTTTTTGTCCTACGAGGTTTTCCAGTGGTAGTCTTACCATCTTTGCTAATCACTCTTTCCACACACCCAAACAAGGTATGGAAAAAGAGAAAAGAAGATCCATAGCCCTGTCATATCCTTTAGCTATTTTCTGTTCCTGAATGGGCATCCGTTAAACCTCAGTAGAAAGTCTCTCTTCCTATCATGTCAGTTCACACACCAGAGAAGTCAATGTCATTTGTCCTGAGAAATGTTATTACTAGGTTGCACTAGGAAAAGTGGGAACATGAACAGTTGTTAAAAACTACATTCATGCTTCTGCATAAAGTACTGCACGTTATTGCAGGATAAAGTAAACTAAATCACTTCCACTCAACTGGGCTGCCCAAAGTGCACTAGGTAGACCAGAGAACAAAAAGCTATGTCAATAGACAGTAGTAAGTACATTGTCGGCTCATGCAAGTCAAACTGAAGTATGTATACGGACAGACATACGCACTTCTCTCTGCTAGCTCAAGTTCATGCTGCCTGGCAAACCAGTAACATCCTGATCTGCTTTTATCATGTATCTAGCAACAGTTAGTATTTCAGCATATGGTATTCCCATATTAGGCATGAAAATGTGAGAAGTTACTTCTTACCCTCTCTTTAGAAGAAAGAAGTGGGTGGAGAAATTTTCTGTAGATTAAACTTGCCCCTCTAGTATATGGGGAAAGGAGCCAAATAACAAAAGCTATCTTCAATTCATAGTACAGTGGAAACCTATAGACAAGTTAAAGATTGCATGAAATCAACAACAGCATTAAGAAAATGCATGGTAATTAATTGCCATTAAGAAATTTCTTAAAAAAAAAAAAAAAAAAACAACAAAAAAAAAAAAAAAAAAAAAAAAAAAAAAAAAAAACAATTACATATTATCATATAGGGTTCTTCACATACAAGAAGTTATATTAGACAAAAATTAAATATGGATTTAATTGTTTTAATTGAATGCAATGTCATTTAATAAGTGGGAACACTTAATATACTTGCTTCATATTATACATTCCTACACAGAAAAATTACAGTCTATCCTTATAAGAGTTTCATTCTGCTATTCAGTTTCTACAGCAAAGGTGGAAGCTTTATATTTCCTACATCCACTGACACTGTACAGCAAGCTTGGAAACAGATGTTACTCTTCACAAACACCAAGATCTTTTCCTGGGAAAAAAGAAAAAGAACAAGACTACCAACAAGCACAGCTTCTTAATAAAAATTAAGTCATTGTAAATTAAAAAAATGAGAAACAAGTATGGTTTCATCCGGAGTTCATAAAAAGCAGGCTCTTACCAAGAGACTGTTAGGTCAGTTATTGTTTCAGTAACTGTATAAAGAGCAAACACAATCCAATACATCATCCAGCGGACCTGAAAATAAAAACACCATCTTCAGAATTCTGATTTCATCTTTGGACAGGATACACTACACATTGTACAGTCAGTTCAGAGCTGTCAGAGCAAGACATTCTCAGCCTGCATCAACTGGGTTTGAAATGCAATCTTATGAAGGTCCTAAAGGTTTTCTGGTCATAAGTAGAACTGGCAGCAACTACAACAAACTAAGTGAAATGGCTGGGTCACAACCTCACCTAGGCTGGCTTCACATATTTTATGCTGTCTTTATAAAGTTTCAGTGATAAGAAAAGAAAGACCACTGCAAAGAACACTATATTATCACAACTATGCAGTGCAATTCCCACTATAGCACTGAAGGATATTTCACTTTCTCCCATACTCATCCATGTTCATACTACACACATGCAAGTCAGCATTAGTATGTCAGATAGCCTTGCTTTCAATTCACAGTATAGATTATCCAGCTACACTCTGCAGTTGAGTTCTACATGTGTGCTTAGCATTATGGTATTAACATGGGGCAAGGCAGGAAAAAAAGCATTTTCATGGAGATTTAATTCTATGCATATGCCAAGAACCACAAAATTCTTATTAACAGGACAGCCCACACGTAAGCATCTTAATACCTCAGGGGGTTACATTCGTATGCTTTTTGGTTTTAAGATTTACTCTATACATCATTGTTTTGAGAGTAGACAAAGCTCTTACAATACAGGCTCTAGTTCTGTGTTCTAGCAGTTAACTAAATCACTCATTTCCCTTGAACATTTATTTCTTATTGTCTAAACCGATTATATCCTCCAGAGTAAATATTATAGTAGTAGTTCCATGCATTTGTCTTCTCTACAACATCAGTGGCCAAGTGCAATGTATTTCCAAAACAGGTCAGTGGAAGCCATCTCTAGTTATTCATACTAACATAACGCCCAAATGTCCTTTAAATTCCAACACTACCTAGGCTAGAATAAAACCAAAATTAAAAAAAAAAAAAAAACAAACACCATCCAAAAAACCATCATTTCATTTGTAATATACAGACTACTAGCTCTTTGGTACACCCACAAAACATTAAACTCCGTATTTGTTCAAATCATGGTACCCTCTTTTAAAAGAGAGAACATACATACATACAGAGGACATTGTTCAGACAATCTTCACTTTTAAAGCAATCTTTTTTTGAAGTGCACTTAAGTACTCAAAACTTAATGCTACACTGCTGCCTGTTTCATAGGCCACACATTATGCTTTAAAAAAATCACTTCCTTTGTCACAACTCAAGACCCATTTATCTTAAATGCTTTTCTGCATTTTAATTTGAAAAGAAGCTCAGTCATGTGATGACATTCTTCAATTTAATCACTCAAAGGATTTAGGTATTTCAGGCTTGAATAAACTAAGACAAGGGTACACAACAGCTGAAGTCATCTCTGACAGGACATGTGACATTTAGACTGGTGACCTTTCCATGAACCAGAGACAACACCTGAACAAAGATAAAATTAACATCCACCCTTGTTCCATCAACCTAAGAATGATGCAATGCAATTTTTAGGATGCCATGCAAGACTGATTTCTTCCCCTCCCCCAATTTATTTTATCCAGGCTATTAATTTGAATCAACATCTACTTATCCAATTTGGAACACCAGAAGCCAAGTTCCTCTTGGGCTGCTAGGAACAGTAAGAAATGTTTTGCAGAAGAGCACATGAGATCGTGAGTCCTGCTGAAGTCTGGGCAAAGATTTGCAAACATACAAGTCAGATCATATTCTAGTACAACTAATGCATTAGGTACCAAAGTATCCTTGACAACAATCTGGGTGACTTACAGGGCTTTCGTACAGAGTGGTGAAAACAAGAAAAACAGAAGGTCCTATTTGACACTGCCCGGACTATAATGTACTTAACTCTTAAAAGATTAAGCTACAGAAGCTTTGAGGGAGTTCTGCATTTTATGCCAAAGGAGAACTTACAATTTGTTTTGTTGAGTTTTTTTTCTACCATCCAACTGTTAAGCTCCTCTCTGTTGGCTTTGGCTGAAGCACATCTTTTTAAGTCAGGATTTTGAAGCCAGGATTTGAGAAGACTGGTGGTTCAGACTTCAAAACTACATTTCAGAGGCTTACTACATGCACTTTGGTGCAACACAGTGAAAAAAGTCCTCAAAAGCTTATTAGTAAAGGCCATAAAACCAGGGCAATTGCAAGAACAAATACATCTTTTAAAAGGCACAGATCCTAATTTCTAGAACTAAAGTCTGTAAGTCTTTTAGATTACCAAAACCAGAAGTAACTCTTCTCACCCACTGAAATAATCTTTAAACAATCTGCAGCATCATGACCTACACAGCAAGTGAAGATATCTGCACTTCGTGTTTGGTTTTTTACTGGTGGAAGCAGTAAGTAAATAATTTCACTGTTACAAAGCTCTTGGAATCCAGCAAACAAAACCAGGTGGCTCTTGAGCCACACATAACCCTGGAAAGGAAGCTGTGCTTGGCCAATTACATGGCTGGCAGCAGAGGTGTGCCATTTGGAAGGCTGCAGTTAAACCTCCATGAAAGAAAATTGACGCAGCTGGGAAGATCAAAGCCAAGGATTGTCCTGAAGATATATTTGGACATTCAACCCAACCAGCAATAGAGTGGCAATTCACTGATGAATCAGTGCCATTCTCTGCCTGTGGAAAAGTCACTGTGATGGGTGTCATTCATCTCAGCCCCATGAACTTTTTGATGCAACTGAAAGTTCAGGGACTGCTCGAAGAACATATATGACTGAAAAGAAGTGATCCACACTAAATGAAAATACACAACTGGAAAAATATGTTTCCAGGCCCCACTAAAGCTCTTGTGTAAATGACACGCATATCTAAAACAGAATGCCCAAGAAAGACAGCTAAGTCATAGCTAACTGGACAAGAGGTAAGAATAAAAAATCTGAGCATTCTACAAACGTTACTTTCTTTCTTAGGAAACTCATTACAAGAGGTAACAGTAATCTCTTCAAGTGATTTGTCCTATTAAGAGTTTGAAACTGCCAAACTGCTATCCTCTACTTAGCCTGTGGATCCCTTTTGAGGGAGTAGGGAGGAAAAGCAGATTATAAATTCCTTGCAGTATGAACTTTCCTGACACGGTAAAGTAAGCATGAGAGAGAAAATTATTCTTTTTTTTTTTTTTTTTTTTAAATCTCCCAGAAGCTTCAGCCTGGCACACACTAGCTCTACGTGCACAAGTAAGCTCTAATCACCTTGTCTCCAAAAACCAGAAATATGAATACAATGTACACTTGGGAGCTCTGATAGAGCAATCAGACTACATACAAGGGGGACAACAACAGCTAATGCATTCTACCTCTGCAACCACATACAAAGCAGAGACATCATACATCCAGACAGCAGCATTAGGTCATAGTTGCAGCTGCCAAGTTAAAGTGATGGCACTGACTCCATCTTGAGTCAGGCAGCCAAGTTAAGAACAAGGTTCAGGACAGAATATAGGTTAGTTGCCAAAAGGCTGCCTCTTAAGACAGGGAAGTAACTCAATGACCAAAAACTCCTTGTGACTGCAACTGGGTAACATTCTTGTGGTAATCATCATTGCTTACACTGAAAAGTAAATAATTTAACAGATTAATTCTAAACTGCACTAACTACAGTAATTGTGTTTTTTTCCACCTTACTTTTCTGTCTGTTCTTCTTTCCTCCACATCATCTTAACCAAAACTTTTCCTTTGCTGGTTACATTTTTTCTTCCTCTTTGAGGAACAATAGATTAGCCACAGCCACCCTTTTCCTGGGTACATCTGAATCCCCTACTGACCTCTATAAAAATGACAATTATACTGTTATTACTCATCAAGTGGTTACTAAGAATCAATTTGCCTTTGCATATACTATAGGTGTTAGAAGAATTAGGGAACCTTTATTCCACCCCCACCCAAAAGTGCATTATTTTAGGCACTTCAATGTAATGCAGTCACTGCTTTAAGGATTATGTTTAAACATCCTCGTAAGAACATTTATATACAGCATAACGTGCTGGACACATTTCAGCAAGGTCTGTGAGAAAAAGTCTGAGAAACCTTACCTTAAATTTAGCCCTCCAGACAAAATCCCAGGATTAACACTAGGCTCACACAAGTGTTGTAAGTTAGTCAAATAAAGATTTCATGTGATTTATTGCATTGTGTAGTGAAAATTTCACAGTTGTATGTCAGCAGAGGCACATAATTAAGCAATTAAAAGGAGTGTGACTTACATATTCCTTCACATTTTTTGTCTTCACAGCTTTGTATGAGTAATATGCAGGATACAGCATCCCAAACACCAGCCTATTGGAAAATAAAAAGAGCATTCAGAATTTGTTATACTGTATATGACAGAACAGTGACAATACATTATTAGAGTGATGCAGCCAACTTAATAAAAAGGAATCCCATTCTCTAGTTTGAAAAAAAAAAAAAAAACAAAAAAAAAAAAAAAAAACAAAATAAACCAAAACAAAACCCCACAATTTTACAAGGTTGCTTGGAGGAAGTTTGGCAATACACAAAATAGAGCAACATGAACAGAAAGAGGCTGTGTGCCCTGAAGACAACAGTTTCGTAAGACTGCCTCTACTAGATAATGTAAAACTAGCAGTTCTTCTGGTTCAGCACAAGTAAAACCAGTCCTGCAATCTACATGCCAAAAGACTGTTTACACACTGGCAGTGTTCTCAGACTTAAAGAGCCTCTAACAACTATAGGTATGTAACCAGAATCACCTGCTTTTACCAGAAGACTGTTCAAAAGCAATTTTAAGACCAGATTAATTACATTATTTAACCTCCATTTGCTAGAACTCTGCAGCAAAAACACATGGAAATGGAAGGAAGTAGGAATTAAACCGCTTTTGCTGAGACAACAAGTTTCTGCTAAAATTCATCAAAAGTAAGGTGCAGAGCAGGGTGAGAGGGTGCCAAGCAATCCATGCCAACGAGAGGATCAGAAAAAAAGAGATGTGCTCTAACACAACTTTCTTACAATACAGAATTTTCTAGTTAAGAGTTTTGGATACAGACTTGGAGGACAGTTTTTATGAGAAACTGAACAGCAGTAGTTGGCATATCCTTGACAAATGCAAGAGCTCCACCTTCTATTTCATCAGGTTGTTACACTTTGTAAAGTCAAGCAATTGCATGTCCTTAGCTCCAGCAAGTGGCAATTACACCAAAGTCTGTCTGCATCTTTGCAGCATTACTTATGACTTGCTCAGGAAGAAATTGTGGAAATATTTGGAAGAAATTTATATTTGTAGGGATACCCAGAGATCTAATAAGATCTGTACCTCTTAAGTAATTCAGCTTCCCACCGTTCCACAAATGAAGGTACATCACATGGGTTTGGGGCTCTGTTGCTGGCTTTGTTTTATTTTGATAAAGAGTCCACCTGGGACAGACCTGACATGTGGGATTTCAACTCAAATGGCTGAAGTTTACTAAAGTAAATAATCAACTAAATTTTATGTTTTTATTGTTGTTAGGTAGCTTTAAATGAGTGGTTCTATCTACAGAGTCACTGCAGAAGACTGCATGACGCTACCAAGCTTTACTTTACTTTTAAATCCAGAAAATAATTCCAAGAACTTGTAGCCTACTCTACTGTTCGGTTGTTGTTGGCTTTTTATAAGCAACTACTCAAACAGCCTTCATCTTCTACAAGATGTTCTTTGCAAAGACTACCACAGAACTTCCCTAGTATGCAAAACACCAATGGGATCTGAATTCAATCAGTTTGATGTACACCATCTTCCAAGCCCCACTTTGTTACGTAGGTAGGATTTTTCTGCTTCATAGGAAACCAACATAGAGTACTAAAGTCATCTCCATGTACTTACATATTCGAGTAAAAAAGAAGCAAAAAGAGGTATTTGTTAACAGTAAGGTGAGATACTTTCTTCAATATCACAGATACCATATAGAACATTTATCCATCTTGAGTGCAAGACAAACACATGGGAGGAAGCCTGTTGCAGGGACAGGGGAATACTGGCAGAGGTACTAATGATAAGCTATATATGCCACAAGTGAGGAAGGAGGATGAAATTATGGAAGCATAATTGCTGAGACTTCTATGTTTGAAAGGGCCTTGTGAAGTCATATTGTCCCATCTCCTGCTCAAGCAAAAGTTGACATCAGATTTGGACCAGGGTACTTAAGGCTTTGGTCACTCAGGTCTTGCAGATTTCTGAAGAAATATTTCATATCCTCTCTGGGTAACCTGTTCTAATACTTAATGAGCCTCCTAGTGCAAAGTTTCAATTATACCCAGTCAGAACCAGAAGTTTATAACCATTGTCTCCCCTGACAGAGTAGCACAGCAATAAAATGGGCCTGGCTCTCATAAACTCAAAAAAGTTACATAAAATTGTTAACAAATCTCCCTTCTCCCTTCTGGTTGAACAAGCCCAGTTCATTCAGACTCCCCTCAGAAGACATCTGCTATGACTACCTTGGTGGACCCTACTGAACAAATAAATTAATAGCTTTCTTGCACTAAGAAGCTCAAAGCTGGATACAGTCAAATGCATAAAATCCCACATCTATGTCCTCATCCTCTCCTGAATGTAATATGTGTATGTTTGCCTCATATTTTCCTCAATATCTAATTATAAAATTCAACTTCAGAAAAAACCCCAAACACTGAAGCATATATTTGCTTACCTTTAAAGAACAAAAAAGATCACAAGAAAAATAATTTGCTTTCTTTTAGGACAATAAACAAATTAGTACCTGATTATAAATAAGAGTCAAAGCTAGTTAATCATGTATAGCTCTTTTCTAGGACGCATTCTCTTCTACAACACAAGACGTAATGAGAACATATCTTCTGAGGCACATCGGCAGTTTCTGTATACATTGGGCCTTTACCCATAGAACAAAGTTTTAATAGCTGATAGCAGCAGAGGAACTAAAGGGCGCTTCAAGCAGTCCTCCACAAGGTAAGATTCCTCTGTAGTGAGGAGGGACAATGCACTGCAGGTTACTTGAAACAATACTGATTTGAAAAAGTGTAACTGGTGTACCATAGAAGCAGTTTAAAACCTGGACCTTGAAGCTCAGAATTTCACAAATCACTCTAAACTGGAGTTTACAGAAGATGGATCCTGAAGCTCTTGTGTATGGGCAAGCCACTATCTGCTGCAGCAGAGTTCACCTACATGTTTCAGATGTTGAAATGCCTTCTGAAAGAGTCCACACTACCTGAATTCCAGTTCAGCTAAGCTGTAGAAGCCTATCCAAATATAGCCTTACTACAATCCAAAGACCTTTCAACCTAAGGCCAAGAAAAACAGTAATCAGAAAACCTCAAATGGATTTATTCCCAACTATGAGAAAAGCCTGACAACACAGGTTAGAAACCTCACTTCACCCAAATAACAGGAGATCTGGAAGCAGAAGGAACATTAGACCAAACACCCTTTATTTTAATAAAATTGTTTAGACAATAGCTATTCCCTTGTTGTTTGGTTTTGGTGGTTTGGTTTGTTTTTTTTTCTGTCCCTGTGGAATATCCTGTTCAACAACCCATCAACTCTAATAGCTCTCGCCTTTCCCTGTTCTCCTGGCTGAAATTATAACCACTAACTATCAGAGATAAGGAGAGCCTTGATAATCCTAATAAGGTAACACAGACTTCATAAAGGGAACAAATTTACCTGTTCAACAAAAAGGTACACAAGAGGTTCCTGAACACCCTAACCACTACCAGCTGTGAGATGGCTCCATAATTACATACCAGCAGTTACTAGTCAGCTATGCACATCTCCAAATTGTCAAAAAACAGTCCAAAATTATTTAAATAGCTACCAGTGGCCTGCACATGTTAGTTTCTTGCTATGAAGCATACAATATAGAAATAGTTTGAATCTTTCACTTAACAGATTTTTAGTCCGTACTTTTCTACTCACTTTAATATCTAGTGGCATCACTTCCACTGAGGAAGAGAGAAAAACAAATTACACTTTTAAATTTAAACCGCAATTTACCCTCTGAATGTGCCATCCTCTCAAATCTGCTAGAAACAAAAATAGGACAGAACATAATTTTGAGAACACTGCTTTGGAAACAATTCATTCTCAAGCAAAAAGAATATTACAGTAACCGCAAAAAAATCACAAGGCTAAGCTAAGCTGACTTCAAGTTTAATGAGAACACTAGCAGAAGATAACCATAATAAAAGTAACTGCTTCTCCACAAGGAGTTTAATTTTTATATTATTTAATACTGGCTAAATCAGGAGTTAGCAAGATCCCTACTTTAGTACTTTTTTTTTTAATTTAATTTATTCTAGAAAACACTTTTTAACCACAAAGAAAAAAAAAAAAAAACAAAAAAAACAAACTTAACACCACAATATATCATGACTTATTAGTGTTCAACACTGCTGTAACATGGAACTGCTGGGATAAATGTCACTTGCTCACTAGAAGCATGTAGACAGTACTAAGACGAAAAACATCAGCACATTTCACCAGCAATAATAGGAACCAGTATCCAAAAGTTTTTACTTCCTAACTGCCAGATCTGACATTTGAAATGTGACATGATGCTGCTGCCAGCTCTGACACCACTACCTCCTTCACGTAGACAAAATCATCTAACCTTAGTTAAAGCTACCAGGAAATTTAACAGTAGAAAAGCCCATGAGTGTAGCTGAAGGTCAACAAATTCACTTTTAAGGTCAATCTATACAGGACAGATTAGCGTATGGGCAAAAGAGACATCACTGCAGCTGCCTGAAGCAGAAACACATAGAACAGGAGCAGGCAGCCTGGACACAATATCATTGATATAGATAGCTATAACAGTGGAGCATTTTCTAGTCGTTTTTCCATTTGCATCAAGGCCCCCCAAAATCTCAATGTCATTAGCAACACCTACTGTTATGCATTATAAGTGCATCCTTCCTCTGGTATTTCTACAGTAATGGTACAACATGCCCCATTATTCTAAGGACCATCAAATTTAAACACTTTAAGTGTTTTTTTTTTTTTTAAAGTGCAGTTTTGTATTTCACACTGGGTATCTTCACACTGCACTAACATAGCAGACAAAACCAAGGCCAGCTTCCACAGACGGAAACAGATTTCAGCTGAGTGCAATGTCACTTTATTTTACTAGTAGACATATGAATAATACTGCTTACCAATGTAATTTTACCGCCAGTTGTAGGCCTAACTATTTCACTTTTTCAGCTGTACTCAGCAACTAATGTAGCATTCCAGCTTTCTTACAGCGCCTTCCCCTACAGACATTTTGCTCCTTCAAAGAGAAGCATTTGTCAAATACACTGGAAGATTAAAATAAAAATGCAATGAAAGAAAAAAAAAAAAACAAAAAGGTTTGAAATCTGATTAAAACAATGTATTTGTGTATCCCTATAAGATGTACTGAAACAAACATAGCCTACTGCCTATATTATCACATAATCTACAGTCTCACAGTTCAAACAGTTTTAAAGTGCACAACTGTGGGGAATGTTGCACAAGAAGCTGCAACAGCAGACGTGGACGAAAGCATGAACAACTTAATCCTCATCAGCTACAAAACATGGCAGTCAAAAGGAGTCTAAGTTAGAACACCAAGATAATCTCTGAGAACTGTAGAGACTGAAACAAAGTTGTTACTGAAAACAAAGATAAACTGACTTTCCCAGAAGCTAATGAAATTCTCCAATGTGGACTGAGGGGAAAAAAGAATGCGTGTTCAAGAAAAATGGAAAGTAATAACGTAGCAGAAAGTGGTAACAGAAAAATGCTTATACATCTCAGTACAAATAAGTTGTTCAAGCAAGGGCACATGGACAATAATGCGATTGGTTGAAAAAGCATGAGATCAGTAATGTCATTGGCTGGGAAAAGCTTATGATGTTGCAAAAAGTAACAAAAAAGAAACTAGCCAATACTAACAATTACTAACCGCTAGGCAGGGGTCTATAAAAAGCCTATAAACTCAATCAATAAATTATTTGACTGCATCACAACTGGAGTCTGTGCCTCAGTTGCCACACACAACTATTTGAGAAACTTGTTTTTGAAGCAAAGCAACTCAGTTTGTATTTGAGCGACAACTGAAAAGAACAGTCACCTGTACAAACCCTACTCTGGCACTGAGCACATTCAGCCTGGACAGCAAACAACTCTAAAGCTAATGTTAATAAAAAAAAAAAAAAAAAGAAAAAAACAAGACAAATTATGAAAGCCATCAAGTCTTCAAAAGGATTACATGGTTCCAGACTCCAAGAACACTAAGCCATTAAAATAACAGTGCATTTAAGACTTTAGTCTGTTCTCACTGCCAGGTGCCAAGTAGTAAAATATAGGAATTGGCACTTTATTCTTTTGTTCCTCTGAAATGCAGAAAGGCAAGGGCCACAAATGTTCCCTAGTAGTAAAAGCCATTCAGGAAACACTGTTCAGTAAGAGATACTTTGGAGGCAAGTCTCTTCCTGCTAAGCTCCTTTCCTTAACTGACAGACAGACCATCTTGGCACAGACTGGCAGAGAGCCAGACGTCTGCTAATGCGTACATCTACACTGGAAACATGCACCTATATCCTGAAGTACCACCTGACAGCATTTGGCAGGTTGGAGAATAAAAGAATCCTCCCCGACTCCACAAAATGAATATAAATACTGACATCTGATATACTTCCTTACTTCACTGACCATGCCCAGTTCCCCTTCCCAATACTAGTCTTTACTGCAACTTATGATAGGAGCACCTTCAATTCTTGCCATATTCACACAGAAGCTTTTGTAAAAGCTGGTCAGCCACCATGAAAACACCAGAAGTAACACAGATGACTCACAGCTGTTTGTGGTATAAAAGCTTTAACTGTACTGCAGTATCTATGCAGAAGTTAAGCCTGTTGTTGTCAGTATGCCCTGGTTTCAGCTGGGAAAGAATTATTTTTTTCTTCCTAATAGCTGGCGTAAGCTGTGTTTTGGCTTTAGTCTGAGAAGACTGCTGGTAACACACTGATGTTTTAGTTACTGCTAAGCAGCTCTTCTTAGTCTGAACAAGGACTTCTCAGTCTCTCATGCTCTGCCAGTGAGGAGGGGCAGAAGAAGCCAGGACAGAGCAGAGACAGGATACCTGACCCAAACCATCCAAAGTATTCCATACCACACATCATGCCCAACTAGGGAGAGTTACCTTGAAGGGACTGATCTCCACTTGGGTTGGGTTGAGTATCAGTCAGCTGGTGGTGAGCAATTGCATTGTGCACCACTTGGGTTTATTGTTGTTTTTTCCCTTTTCCCCTTTTGGTTTTGTATTTCTTCCCTTGTTATTTCCTTTATCATTACTAGTATTATACTGTACTTCAGTTATTCAACTGCTCTTATCTAAACCTGTGGGGTTTATATTCTTTCAATTCTCCTCACCCTGGCATTTTTGTCCTGAATGTTTTTGAAAGGCACTAGACAAAACTGAAGTCTTTCTCTCTAGCACTTGACAGAATTTAGCTTCCTTTTGCTACCATACAACTACACAACGCTAACCATAATCTACACTAAAAGACTACACATTCAAGTACTTACAAACACATTCAGAGCAAAATGCTAGTTTGTTAGAGGGACAGCAGAGCCTGAAGACAAGATCCTGAACCTCACAACAAACTATCCTACTTTTTCTTCAGCCCTCACCATGGGCAAGGAGCAGGGGACATCACATAGCCCCACTAAAAAAACATATCTGCTAAGAGTAGCAAAGCTTAAAGTCAATAATTCCTTTAGCAAATTACAGTTACCAGAAGGCAGGAATGCCATCAGAAACGTCTGTTAAAATCTTCATAGCATTCTTAATATACAGAATATCCTAAAAAGCCATAGAAAAAATGTCTTAACAGTTAAAAAAACATACCCAGAAGCTCTGACAGATCTGAATAAAGCACATTCTTGAACACAGCAAGAAAGCTATTAACTTTCCAGCTTAGGAAGCTGGAATTCTCCAAAGCAACTGCCAGATTCTTTCAAAGCACAAAATAACCAAAAGTAATTACTCACTAAAATCACCTGAAAGTTTTAAAGGGAAAAAATGACCTTCCTACAAATCCCACTAGAAAGCTGAACTTTGCTCTGTCACTAATATTTAGTAAGTCCTAAGTACAATAATTGCAAGCAGTTTGATCAGAGACAATTAAGGTTTTTTTTCCAATGCAGAGCTTCACGCCCCATTACATGCATCCTATCCACTTGCCTGTTTGGAATACTACTTTACGCCCAGAATAGGGAACCTGTTGACAGATACTCTTCAAGTTCTGTCAGAAGAGAAATATCCCCACTTGAACCTAGAAAGAAGTCTACAAAGGGCACACAAAAGCAATTAGAAAAAATTATCTTCTGTAAGGGATGCTGTGTACTGAAATCTGTGCAGAAGTACGGACATACTTACAGGCAAGATACGTCAACAACATTAATCGCTTATTCACACAGGCTCACCAGGTTTCTCTCTGAGAAAACAAGACTTACTAGCCAAGAGAACATTCAAACCTTTAACCCTTTCCTCTACAAAGAGATTTCTTTGAGTTCAAAAGTAAGATTTTCATTTCCGGCTGTTATCCTAAGCAGGATTCACCTATAAATGCATCCTCCTAAGAATTCACGTTTGTTTTCTCTATAGGCTAAAAAAAAAATAAAAATAAAAAAAAAAAAAAAGGAAATTGAAAGCACTGGAAACTTTCATAGCATTTTCCAAGTTGCATGTTACTCCTACCTGCTACTACAAAACCCTACATAACACAATAAAGATCAGAGAGCAGCTTTAACTAACAGTTACCTTCACAGCTCAACTCACATTAGATAGGCTACCTCTTTAAGTGAGAATTAACTTTGAATTTCCAGCTCACAGCCCATATGTTTCTTGCAGACTATTAGGCCAGTTTAGCCCCTTTTGGTTCCACTCTCCCAGTACCAAACCTCCTGCATGCACATCATAACAGCCCTCTTTCAGTGGTCTGTGGCAATCTGGAACAAGGTACTGCCAAAAATACAGCTGAAGAAAAATTCAGGCTACCCTCTCTAACAAGTCAGCATAGAAACTGCTCTTCATAAGGACAAGCTGCATCAGTGCTCTAAGGACACAGCTCTCGTGGTCACTCACTTCTCAGAGAGTGACAAGACATTACTGACACACAAACTCTGTGAAACAACTCAACTCTTGTTCACATGTAGATCACGTAACAGTGCAAAAATGACTGGAGAGAAATTACTTCACATCAAGCTCACCAGAAAAATCTATGCCCATGCCTAGAAATGGTGTACAAACCTCATGCTCAGGACGGACCAACTTTTCTTGTGCTGCTGGATTGGTTACATATTTTTAACAGAAAGGTATAAGCCATCACCATGTAATTTAAAAAAAAAAAAAAAAAAAAAAAAAAACAAAAAACCAAAACACACCAGCTCTTAAATCCTGTTAAAAATGTACAGTCAAAAGGCCTAACAAACCTAGTAGTACAGAAAAATCCAAAAAGCTAGTACAGGAAAGCCAGATAGAAAACCTAGTAAGAATAAAAATTGTTATAAAACTCCTAGTCACTTGTTTGCATGCCTATCTATTCATTAATTTATTTTAACATACATGTTTGACAACCACTATAATAGCACCCTGACTATCCCAGTACTATTTCCTGTTTACAGACTGACTAAGCTCAACCACATGTGCAGAACTGTCAGCAGGTGAGCTCATAAGCTCCAGCACCCACACTGAGAAACTGAAACAAAATGCATCTATAGCACTTTCACGTGACATAGACCAAACACTGAAGGCCTTCAATACAGCGTAACCCTTATTAGGGAACTTAAATATTTTGCCTAGCTCTTAGCTCAAGCTCAATCACAGATATTCATCCCTGGTGAAGTATTTCCAGTATTCCCAGCCCACTTCCAGAAGTAAACTGCTCACGCTCACCTAAACCACAAATGTTATCTTCTTTCACATTACCCTAAATAGTCCCTGACTTCACCCATTCCTATGGCCATTTACCACTGGAAGCAAGGTACTTGTGGCCTCACAGTGGACACCTGTGGCATCAGGCAAGACCACAACTGAGCACTGAGAACTGACATAGCTCTTGAAAGAAGCTGGCACGACTCTGCTCAATTAAAATCATATGTGCTCTTTCACCAAGAACTAACAGCCGGAGTAAAGAGACAAACTGACTAATTTGTTACTTTCCATTTGAGAAAAAAAAAAAAACAAAAACAAAAAAACAAAAAAAAAAAAAAAAAACCAAAAAAAAACCAAACCCCAAACCTAAACCTAAAAAAAAAAAAACCAAGCATTTTAAATGTG
>JASSUY010021155.1:0-10315 GCA_032466535.1 Forpus xanthops | reverse complement strand
ATTGGTGGTAGCAGTAGTGATTTATGTTATACTTTAGTTACTAAACTGTTCTTATCTCAACCTGTGGGAGTTGCATTATTTTAATTCTCCTTCCCATCTCCCCGGGACTGGGGAAGAAACAGGGGGAAGTGAGTTAGAGAGCGACTGCATGAGTTTTGAGAGCCTCAAACCATGACAGTATGTCTGACTAACCTATATACCATCCTATAGAAAAAAGCTTGTCCATCCTATCTCACTTTTGCCCTTCTTGCCTTCACTATTCCAAAGCAGAAAACCTACCAAATCTTACTCCCACTCTTTTCCTTATCCCTATAGAACTATATTTTCCCCCCTCTACTTCCCACTGGAAAGGAGCAGAGGCAAGACTTCAAGTGCCTGAACTAATTGCCTTTATAACTGTTTAAACTCCTAAACTGTGTAACAACATAACCTACCACCCTACAGCTGACTCTGAGACACAGTTACATTTTTGCAGTGATGCTATCTGATCTTGCAACAGAAAAAAAAAAAATATTCTTCAGGGACATAAATGGAAGTAGCTCAGCTTCCTTAGCATGTGTATTAGAACATGGGATGAGAGGGAAATTTGAGTGGATTCCTCCTGGGGAGACAAGAAAACACTGTCACCCTGCATTTGAACTGCCCAGGCTGCAAGGAAGGCTAATAGGGGATATTAAGAACTTCCCTTATGAAATAACCTTAATGACAACTGAGTAAAATTTTGTTGCCCTTAGGACAAGAGAATTTTGAGGAAGAAGACACCTTTTGGCCAACCTTGGCCAAATTTACTTCATTTTTTGGTAATACAGGCCATTATTTTATTACAAGTTTCAGTGAATATTATCACAAAAAAGTAACTATTGTCATCTCTTATTGAAGAATAATGTTTGGTTTTCTCTTTGCCATTCACCTGAAGCTGAGACTACAGAAAATTCCATGTCACAATTCATACTCCACCTACTCACAATGAGAACTGAGAAGCACTCTGTGTCTCTCTATGTTGATAAAAGGACCAAAACAACTGTATACGAAAGACAAAAAGATCATCCAAAACAAACAGCATTTTTAAAATCTCCAAAGAATTTCATTCTTACATCCTTAATTCTGCAGTTGAATACACAACTTCTGTACCAGCTAAGATATATTAATTTTAATATATCCATATTTTCATTACATTCCCATTTCCTGTTACCAACAGATTACATAGCTATTTCAGTTGCACTCAGAGAAGCAAGCTTGCAGTCCACAGATATCTATAGGTCTCAAAAAAAAACAACCTCAAAAAAACCCAAAATGCAGTTCTACTTCTGGGTTGTTTCTTTTTTTTTTAAAAAAAAAAAAAAAAGAAAAAAAAAACCACAACCACAACACAAAAAATACACAAATTCAAATAACCCTTTTTTTCTTCTTCTTTTCCCCTTCCTTTAAATCTCATTATTCCAAACAACTGAAGCCTAGTTTAAGGTTTCTTAATATCCAGATTACGACAGTGCCTCAGTGTGACAACTGTCTTGCCTCCAAATGCACCACAAAAAGATACTGTTGCTTAAGAGAGCAAACAACTCTGTTTGGCAGCAATAAAGCAAGTGTCACAGAAGTCACTGAAACATTTCTCACCTCAAAGACAAAAACGTGGGAGGAAGTGTTTACCTAACATACAGTCTGGGAAGATTTCCAAAATCTGCTTAAGAAGTGTTTAGTCTGACACAGTTCCCTCCAAAGCCCTGGAGAGATGCTAGAAATACTCATACGAGGATAATGCGTGAATGAGAAAGACTAAAATTCTGTTCCAAACTACGGTTCATATCACTTTGTTTCAACACATATCTGCACTGCAACCACTGAATCTCCAATGCAGTGCATTGCACTGTCTTCCTCAGCACATTCTTACTGGATGACACTATACGGGAACATGTGTGAAATTCATACCACAAGACTCATCTGTCACACATCTCTTGCACACCCAGGATTGTTCTGTATTTCCTTCTGATGTTCTTTAAAAAAATTAACTAAAAAAAAGACACTGCTGGTGACAGCACACTAGATGAGAGCGATATGTGAGCTGATTTAATATGGAAATTGCTTGCTCAGCTATTTTATTAATTGATATCATTAGTGATAACTGTAACCAGTAACTGGAAATAGCTCCTTTGCAATCAACGAGTTGGAGTCCTGCTGCTAGCTCATCAGGTCCTTTCCAGCTGTTGTCCAGATTAGCTGGACACCATACTAAAAAAAACACACACAAAACAAAAAAAAACACCAACTCCTGACTGTCTGGTTACTCTGTGAATCCAGCTGCTCCACAGCATGTCCAGCTAAGCCTGACAGCAATCAGGATCCATGTTTCATTGCAATTTCCTTCTGAATTGAACCTTTCAACTGCAACTCCTGCTTCAATCTATCAGTTCTTTGGATAGATCTAGTCATTATCATTCAATATATAAACCAAACTTTCCATGCTTTTGCAGTAACCTCTTCAGACCTCTAAACAAATCAGATACACTTTGTATGATTTCTTGTTTCAACAATATTAACTTCCCTTTATTATAAATTCAGAAAACAGCATTTCAATTCAGTCACACATTGCCTAGACATGTTGCTCCTGCATTATGGAAGCAAACAGTGTGAGTGGAAGAAGTGGTTCGACCAACAGCCCAATTCCTAAATTTAGTTCTCCTGTCTCTTTTCAGTCACAGCTTTTTGAGGGTAAGCTGTGCTATCTCACAATGCTTCTTCACTCACACACCCTTTCACTGTACCCAGGCAATCCTGACAGCATTGGACCAAGGCAGCCACCAAGCTCCCCAGATGAGAGCTATGCAGATACTTCATTCACACGTTCAAGACATAAAGAAACACATTCTGTGGCTCTTCCCCCTGAAGAAAACTAGTAGAAGCAGCAGGTCTGGAGAAGCACAGCAAATATTGTTGTCTTTAAATTAGTAACCATGACAAAGAAAGAATAATGGTCCTAATGTTCCATCTTCCTCAATGCAGAATTTTGGTTTCAGGACCAATCCAATCCAAAGCGGATACCTTTCAGAGAGGTAGAGCCCTTTTTTTCTCATATTTAATTTACGCTTCACATCCATTTCTTTCACAGGAGTATTTTACACTCCAAATCAAAACCAAAAAAGGGATATCACTGAGAAATTTAGAAATATCCTTCCTTACTTAAACAATCCACTTCTGGTTGTCTCAGAAATTATTTTAATCTTTGTATGCTTTTAAGAAAACCAAAAGGGCAAAGGATAAAACCAGACAGGCAGGTTCAGGAGTGAGTGAGATAAAAATAAATAACAATGCATTGTCCTGTCCTACGGACCTGTTTGTATCTTTTTATTGTTTATCACTACCATTTATGCTTATTCTGCAAGTTATTCTTTTTTCTAAGAAAGTAGAATTCCAAGCAAAGAAGCTTTTTACTTTATTTTTTAAATAAAACGAAATGTAAATGTATACAAATTCAAAACCACACATGTAATCAGATAAATCTAAATAATCTTTTCTCAAATCTTCATCTTTTTGAAATCATTTAAACTTTAAAATGTTTACGATGTTAAAAGGTTGATTCTGTACGTGTAGCAAACAGACTAAAAGAGAAAGACATGACAACAATCTGCCTGTTATCCAACATGACAATTATGCTTCTCACTCAGAATAACCAGTCTCTCAGAAGAGTCATGTATATCGCAGATTCTCTCAGTTTTCATTAGTACACTATCTCAATTTCTCCAGGGAAATTATCTTTGAACAACATATCACTCTGTCCTTGGAACCATCAAACTGACATTTGACAAAACTGTGGAAGGCTCCTAAGTTAAATTTAAAACTCCGTTAAACCTCGCCTTACACATCTCATTGAGCTTTAGCCTCCCACGGAAACAATTAGAAAGGCCAACAGCAGAGTCTGGTGGGAAAATTTCTAGCACTGGTCAGTCTATTATACATGGAAAAAATATCCATCTCCTCTTTATCTGCAGGCAGAAAGGTTTAAGGAGTATATAACCTGCTATAACCTGAATGAAAAACAAAGCAAACCAAAGCCAAACAAAATCCATGTCACTGACTGTTTCTTGTGCTCAGAACATTATTATTTTATTGTTAGATGTGCATGCTGGGGGGGCAGGTTTATGCCAACGTATTTGATTTTCTTCTTTGCCATCAGTATCAAGAGATGTGTGTTTCTAAAACAGATGCAGTATTTCTCTAATCATTCTAACCCCATATAAAAACAGATTAATAAAATGACGGTTAAAATTATATAGATTAGCAGAAATTAAATAAATTAATAGATCTGTTTCTTAAATTAAGTTTTGATCCTAATGATAATTCAAGCTGCAAAAAACTTAACACTTCACTGAAATCTCACAATAAACTAATCATACACTACAAGTTATCTAGGACTCTAGGGATGAAAGTTGGCAGGATTATGAGGACAGTTTGCTTCAACAAGGTCAGTTGCTTTTTTAGGTCAATAAATCATAACAGAAATTGCACCTCCAACTGCTGAACAAATGTTTCTGCATTCCAATCACTGAATTCCAGTGAAATCAACCATAATGGCAACCACATAGCATAATACCCTTCTTTAAGCTCCTTCTGGCTTTTCAATCAGTAATGAGCATGTTCTGATAGAAATGCCACAGTGGTCATATTTAGACAATGATTTCATCATAGTCAACTCCAGAGTAAATACATTTCATTAATTTCTGGAAGAAATAAACAGTTTAAGTACTTTTATAAGTCAGGTGTAATAACTACCCATTCCAGGACAAGCAAATGTGCTCGCAGTAAACAGACAATAAAAAGGAAGTGTTTATCTGATATATTAATCCAATCAGTAAGCTTCAAATTTCAGAAACAAAATCTGCCAGCTGAAAAGTAACTTTCAATTGTGGTGTGCATTAAAGCACATCAGGGAAAAAAAAACCTTATCTTGTCAGTCTTTTCATAATGAGACAACTTTTGCCATACGGTTCGAAAGCATTCACATGAGAAACTTTTCTAACGCATCTGAACCATGAAACGTGAACTGCGCTTGAGAACTTACCTAACTGACAACCTCTGCTTCTATATGAATAAAAAACAATGCTGTCCTGAAAACATATTATAAAGGCAGACTGGACATTTGCCATGATTCTAGACAAACATGCTGCATGACAACCTGATACCTAGAACCATATATGCAAATACAAAACTTTGGTAGCTGAAATCCACCTAGAAAATCTTTGCAGTATACACCCTCCTTTATACCCCAGACCAACTGATCTATGGAGTAGTAAACACACTCTATTTTGACAATAACTGAAGGTCTTTTCCTGCCTAAAAATAAAAGCTTCTTTAGTACATGAAACAAAACTTTCTGCAAGTCTCCATCATTCATTTCAGAAACTGAAAAATAAAGGATGATCATAAGAGTGAGAACTGTCTTAAATACCTATAAAAGGAAAAAAAAAAAAAGCCATATTCTGAAGTGATGGGATAAGGCAGAAGCAGACAAACCTGCAGACCAAACCGCATGAACTTACTAGCTTCTAAAATAACAAGCAGACATTTTAAGTTAACTAACTTTAAACTTTTCATCCATTTGCAGACATGAGAAAGAAAAATTAACATCAAGGCCTAATAGGAAACAACAAAAGTTGACTAGATCAATTTTTACTTTGAACAAGTCCCACGAGACATGTAATAATACTTTATAAGATAAGATTACTCAAAACCACTTCACAAACACAAATGCTAGCTAAACTAATCCAAAATCTCAAAGAAAGAAAAACATGAGTCTGACTAGATCATGCTATACACACACAGAGCATATAAAACACACATACGTACACCCCACCTTGCAGTACTGTGCTGGTCCAGAATCTGGCCAGTACAAACTGCTATAAGTTTATGAACCAGAAGCTGAACCACTCCAACTCATCCTATTATGTTTGCAGTAACAGGAAAAAGGGTGATGGTAAAGTATTAAGAACTCTCAGATCTTAGGTATAAATCTCTCTGCATTCTGTTGTTACTGTTCAATCCATTACCTACAGGGTTTGGTTGTCTACCAAAAAGTTATTCAAATTGTTGAACTGCCTAAACAAAGATAATAAAAGTAAAACTGAAAGAAGAAAAAAATCTTCACACAAAACAACATATAAATCAAATATGTTGTTAATAAACATTTTTTTCTTACAGACTTTTGACAAAAGCATTCATTTACTGTAAAGTTTCTGATCTAGAAATGGAATGACCAAAAACTTCACAACAGGTACATACAAGCAGAATAAAAAAAAAATGAAAAAATAAGAGAAGATATTGTATGGAATCAAAATGGCCAAATAAACAAAGCGTCAATGGAAACCTTCATTGTGGAAGGAGCAATTAAGTAGGAGAGCAGAAAATACTGACCTGGAAGTTAAGCTGGTTGGAGTAGGGATGAAAGCAGCAGTTTGGAGAAAAACAGATAAGGAGGAGACAGCAAAAGAGAATAAAGGGAGGAACACATTAGTTCTTATAAAATATAACAAGCAGATGTTGTATCAGCAGATAGTATTAAAAAAAAAAAAAAAGAAAGAAAAAGGGAAGGCAAGAAGTAAAAATTCCTGTAGCAGTAAACCCTTGCTGTACACTGAATTAAACAGAAACTGTAAAATAAAATGGCAGCTTATCATTTGTGAACCACGCAAAGTCATCTATATTTATAACCATCCATGCATGTACACACCAAATGGAACAAATAAATTAGGTGGACACTGGTAGCGTTTGCTGATGTATAGATGTCTCTTCCTATACCATGAATTCATTTTTTTGAACCAAGACACTTTTGGTGACCCACATTCATAAAGTCTTCCCATGAAAGCCAAAACAACTAAATGGTTTGGCAGTTTGTTCAAAGATACAATTTTGAAGTTCACAAAGCACTGTACCTAATAATCAAAGACAGAGATTTTCCCACCCCCAACTACCCAGGAAATACAGTCCCTTCTAACCCTCACAGCAATTTTTTTCTTCAGTCTGAAGAAGAAGGTTCATGCATCACGACTGAAAATGCTTCGATACACGATAAGACAAAAAAAAATAACATCTTTGCCTGACACCCAGCTAGAAAAATCCTTAAAGCTGTTTCCTATGAATGTTTTTAGAAGCCATAAAAAAAATTTTTTTGAATGCAATTATTCCATATGCTGATGTTTTGTCACTTATGCAATGAACTGTCAGTGCTGTGTGGACTTATTTTGTTCAGAATGCAAATCCAGATCAATTCAGAATAGATTAATTGTAATCCCAACATTTCAAGATCTTAAATGAACATCTGTAGCGTTACTACCCAAAAACTTACCACTACGCATGAGAAGTAGATATCAAAAAACTGAAACTTCTCATTTAAAAACAAACTGGCTTTATCTCCTAGCTATTATAGTATTTTTAAATGAACTTTGCCATTGTTGTAAGCTTTACTGAGAAGCTATTCTCAATCAACCAATGACTGACCATCTAACATACCAGTGGAGAAAACAGATTCAAGATTTTGCAATGTTCGCATCGCTTTCTCTTTTGAGTCTAAATTTCTTAAAGGATGATTTATAACCATTATATTATGAGCCAACACTCTTTTACTGAAGTCACTCATCCTTCACCGCAGTGCTTACTCCATCGTGTATTTATAGATAACGAGCATCCCTACCAGGCCTTTGTTTCACCAGAGAAACAAACCACAGTTGTTTTGATGACTCCTGTGACTCGAGCACTCCATTCCTTTAATTATCCTACCAGCCCTTTCTGCACCTGTTTCCGGCTTTAATTCTCAAATACGACTGATGAGAAGTATATGGCAGTTTTCCATGTAGAGTCTTGCTAGTGCTTGATGACACTAATACTTTCCTACCCTTACTGCAGACATTTATTCTGACATATCAGGATTCACATCTCATTATTTAGATGTCTGCTTCATTATTTAGATGGCTTATAACAACACTGCCATAAGCAAAGTCACCCAATCTTTCACTTCCTGAAATGTATCAAGGATTATCCTTAGTTTACAGCAGGCAGTCTTACTGGTCCTAATTTCACAAACATACATTTTGTCCTGTTGTATTTCACGTAATTTCATGATTCAAACTCTGCGGCATATTTCATAAATATACTTTTCAGTCTAATACCATTAATGAAAGCATTAAACAGTAAACTCCTACAATTCAGTTTCAACTGTGCTTACCTCTCTTTGACTAGGCCCTTCATATCAAAATTTAAGCTGAACGCTATCTTATCCAGACTCATCTACATTACCAAAAAAAAAAAAAAAAACCAAAACCAAAACAAAACCCCAAAACCAACAAATGAAGCACATACCAAAAAAAAAAAAGTACGCTTTCTTCATCAGGAGAACCAACGAAAAACATCAAGTCAAGTTTACTGAAAGCACGTTGCACTGGGATATACCGCACTTAATGTTAACCTGTTCTCATCATGAACAGATAAATATTGAAAGATGTCACAGAAGTTATCAAACAGCTTTAGTACAGGAGGAGGAACTGGTTTTCCTGCATAGCAATAAGAATTTATAAAATACAATTAATACACATGGAGTCATTTAAGAAACAGACCAACATGTTTTTATATACGAGCAATAGTACAACTCATGAAACTTGAATGATTCAATCCAGCAGTGTGATAGTTTCTTATGTAAGAAAATTACATTGAAACCAAAAGAATTACCATTCACATGAAACCTTCAGGTTTGTTAGCCATGTTCATCTGTCAAATTTAATTGCCCATATCTTGAAGTAGGTATTTCTACTGGTGAGTATTTGACACTTTCAGTGTCAAGACTTTCTGATCAATAGTAAAACACCAGTGTTCATCAACTTGCTTTACTACTAAATTCTTGTAAGTTTATTACTAATGTCTTCACTTTTCAAACCATATTATGCTGAATTTACATGTGAATGTAATAAATATTGTGAAAATACCATAGTCCACAATACTCTAGATTACAACTCTCTCAAATACTTTTATAAATTTTGAGAATTTATGTTGTTGCAATTATCTTGCTATGTAAAGATGATGGCATAGCAGTAAAGATGGAACCCAGCAAGCTATTAACCAAGAAGTACATTGCAGAAGAGCATTGGTTTTCCTACAAAGCCCTGGAAATGTTCTTACATTTGAAGCTAGGGGTAAAATGCTAAAGATATGCTGTTTCTGAGGAAGAAAAAATAGAAGAAGTAAGGAGAGAAAATGGCAACCTAAAATACATTATATGAATTACAAAACAGGGGGTCAAGAAGGAAAGAACATTTTCCAATATGATTCTGTTGAAGTTGCAGTAATTTTCACAATTATTCCTTTATTCCTATACAGTGGGTAAACTGAGCTTTGGCTCCACCTCTTCTTTTCAATAATGAACCAAACAATCACTCACGACAAGCAGAAAAAGTAGTATCACTTCATAAAATCTTACATCAATTTACACTCTACCTGACACCCTGGAAAGGGGAATTTCAACATCAAAGTTCCCTCTCTAGGGACACCAACAGGTAGTACAGTTATATAGAGATTTAATATTCAGGCCAAAGTTTCTAGAAAATAAGGAAAAGAGGCAGGAAATAAATTAAATTTTACAGAAACCTAAGAGAAGCCTGATTAGCAAGGGATGGATATCCACTCTCTAAAAATATTTCCCTTTTAGACCTTTATCATGCTGTCAGATTGCAAGACTTACTGTACTAATCAACAAATTTATGACTGTGATTATGCACGTTAGAAAACTTCATTGCCAGTAAAGGCAATAACTTCTGTTGCTGAAATCAATAATAGATCTTTTTTAGGTAAATGCTTTTTTTTCTCATTTATAATAATTACCTTACATATTATGTGTGTACAGGAATTTCGAATTAATCTTGAAAGCTCTAAGTTACATCAAGTAAGAAAGTACATTAAAGTTAAGAGAACTCAAAAGCCAATCTTAGAGCATGACAATTCCCAAACACTGCAACAAGCTACTGTCCTTAGCTGGACATGCACAGATATCTTATTGAAAGCATTACAGAAGCACTTAAGGATTCATATCAAAGCTTTACTTCATCACATTCAAAGTACAGTATATCTTGTTCAAAACGTCTGTGCAGTACCAAATTATTTTCTGAAAAGTTATTTCAGAATCAACACCCTCATCAACAATAACAGACTGGAAACCGGTGTCCCAAAATGTCACTGATAAAAATGTATCAAATTTTTTAAATATATGTCATGGGTTCAGCAGCAGCAGTTATTTTTTCTTTAAGCAGTAGCTGGTGAGCACTGTGTTTTGGATTTTTGG
>JASSUY010021154.1:0-14394 GCA_032466535.1 Forpus xanthops | reverse complement strand
TTTCTTCCTCAGATCCAATCTAAACTTCCCCTCTTTAAGTTTGAACCCATTATCCCTTGTCCTATCACTACAGTCCCGCATGAAGAGTCTCTCCCCAGCATTCCTATAGGCCCCCTTCAGATATTGGAAGGCTGAATGAGGTCTCCACGCAGACTTCTTTTCTCCAGGCTGAACAGCCCCAACTTACTTATCCTATCTTCGTAGGGGAGGTGCTCCAGTCCCCTGATCACAGCCCTCCTCTGCACTTGTTCTAACAGTTCCATGTCCTTTTTTATGTTGAAGACACCGGAACTGCACACAATGCTGCAAATCTTTTCTTTACTTCTGCTATTACTCTTTATTGTAATTTATTTTTATTATAGGAAATTTAAAATTTGCTTAGTGTGGATTTCAGAGTTATTAATCAGTTTTCCTCTGGTTCCCCTAGCATCTTTCCTATGAATAGCATTGGATTTGTAATTTTCCACTTCCCTGATAACAAATTATTTTTAATCAGGAGGTTACACTACAAAGAATTCTTCAAACATTTAATCCTTGAGTGCTTCTAGAGTTCTTGATCATATGTTTCCTGGAAACTACTTAGTGTTTGTTTTATTAAACTTTATAACCTTTTTTAACTATGCTTCAATTTAAGACATTCTCTAAAGTCCTCTTCATGTAGAAGGCTTCTGATACAAGAACTTCCAGGCCCACCATGGTGAATGGGAAAGCAAAAATATTTTGAACAATCCCCTTTTGTCTTTCTTTTGCTGTTTGGATATAACTTTTTTTTTTAAAAAAAAAAAAGTTGAATGGAGAATTTCCTAAAAGTTAAATGCATAAATTCTTTCAGGAAAATGAAAATATTTTTAAATATTATATGCAAAGTTCCCTTTGAGGCTTTCTTTTCTACCAACAAAAAGGAATAAAAATCACCACAAATTGTTTTCCCATGTTGTGCTAGGAGTAATATTTTGCAAGAGTGAATTAAAATGCTAAGGTAAAAACTGGTGTACTTTCAGTAGGACTTACTGCAAAGTGTCATCCAAATTGAAGTTTACAATTCACTGTTCAGACCATGCTTCCACCTTTCACTTTTGTTACACATTTAGTCACAGTAGGCTGAAGAAAAGATGCACAAGGTATGCAAATGCTTTCTTTTGAGTATGTCCTAACTGTATATTTTTTTTTCTGTCTCTCTGAATCATGTCTGTGATTGTATGAAACAGATGTTATAAAATAGAGGTCTTTATAATACTTCAGGTAGGAAATATCCATGCTGCAGGAAGATTTTAATTTACTTGACATTCAGAGATTGCAGCAAATACTTTTCTAAAGTAGAAAAAAGAATACATGGATGTCCTTACTGATGACTATCAAAGTTAAATGGAAAGAAATGAAGATCTGAAGAATGCCAATTTTTCTTTTTTCTTAAGGTTTGCTGTGCAGTTTTTACTTCTTTGGTCTTCATGTATTGTTTTTCCAGGCTAATTTCACTTTTAGCTTTGTGGAAAACTTGAAGACTTATTCTGAGATGTGGCTTAGGATGTCTAAGGTTTTTAAAACTAGTGGAAACATCCTCACAGTCTCGCACCTGCAGGTTGGTGAACTGAGATGGCTTCCCATTTTCTGGTTATTTTCTGTATATTGTAGACTGATTTTCTATGCATGCAAACTGCCCATCTAATTGGTTTCAGGTTTAAAAATGACTGAAAATGAGGCAGCTTAGCCTTAGGTTATGAGCCTACAATGTGGTACTGAGAAAATTCTGAGGCGAAAATAGTTAAAACCAGTATTACCTCACTGTGTCCAATATTACCAGGCAACAGGGAAAGTAAAACAAATCAGTGCACCTGCAAGCTTTATACACTTATTTATAGAGCTTGTTTGTTTATCACTTGCTTTTTCCAACAGTATGTGTAACTGACAAAAAAAATGATGTGAGAAAAATATTGACTGAAAAATAATTAAAGAGTAGCTTTGTTGCTGGGATTTTTCCTATCCTACATATTTGTGTCTTTTTTTTCCCTAATAAAATTTAGTTTTACCATGTTTGACTTGTGAAAACATGCATGGGAACACTTTGGGAAAATAAGAGCAATCCTATCATGGTCCATGCATATCAATTGAACTGTTACTTTGCAGTTCAATTAAAGAATGATGCCAGTAATCATGCATTAGACTTGCAGATGCCAGGATGCTCTTGTAGAGCTAATGTTTTGTTCCCACTTAGAACCTGACGCATGAGGTAAAGAAGGTGAAATAATGTTAAAGGAACTATCAAATGCCAGTTTTTTAAAATTTTTTTACGACCATTAAAGCTAATATTATAAAAGGCCCAAAGTCCTGCAGGAAAAGAGCATGGATTTCTGTCCTAGCAGACTTGCAAGGACATTAAAATGGACTCGCAGTTAAAGTATTAGTAGTAAAGGAGGACAGGAATGTAAGCAATGTGGAGTGTATATTCTGCTGTTTACTTGAAATGTGTGGAGTTAGCCTTTTAAGAGGGGAAGACACAGAGAGGCTAAGTGACTTACCCAGTGTTATGCAGGAAATCTTGGTAATGGAATTGACAATGAATGTATATGTTTATTTTATATTTCTTTAAAGAAGACAAACTTGATGAAATATCTAACTCTTTTCATTTTAGGAAGCAGTGCAAAGCAATTTCATAAAGCACTTTGTAGAAAGTCATTTGGATATTGACATGGAAAAACTCTTTAAAAAAATGCAAGTATATGGTGAGTATGTAAAAGTACATGTACTGATTACCCTTATTAGACTTGAACATAGAACAAATAAGTAATATTCAGTTGAAATCGAATGTTTTGCCTACTTAAATGATATTAAAGTAACAGACTTTAAATTATCTTGTTGAGTTAGTCTCAAGTATTTCTAGCTCCTTTTTTCTTGTGAGTAATTGGATAATTTGCATTTCAAAATATTGAAAAAATTGAAAAATCTGATAACAATCTAGAAATGGCAAACTGTCATGGGAGACTAATCATAGGAGCCATACTTAAAAGCAGGAAACGGAGAAGTAAACTCATGTAGCAACTATTCCATTAGGTAGTAGTAAATTTTCAAAGAAATATATAAAATTTAAATGGAAATAAACAGAAAATCAAACTGGATGCACATTTAATCAAAAGCTGTCAATTTTATTTTCTGTTATTGAGAATTAGTTGTGTGTGGCATCCTCGAGCCTCAATAAAGCCTGAGATACAGTTATAATCAGGGAGCACCAAGGTTGGGCTCAGGTTAGAGAGTAAACAGGGTCAGACCCAGCCCTGGGATTGGCCAGGTGAGACTATTAGGGTGATGCTGGGGCCAGAACAGGTAGTGGTCTGGGTTCAGATCAGCAGGGCCATGTGATGAGAACTGGAGCCTGGGGCAGGTCCAGCCAAAGCTCTGCGCAGCTCTGATGGGAAAGGGGATTATATTGGAAATTTAAGTTACTTAGAGATTTTATAAGATTTTAATAATTGAAAAACTTCAGCATGTCCTACTGTCAGTAGGGTAAGTGCATGATAATTAAAGTGATTGCTGGTATGTGCCTGTTGTCTTGGGTTCAGCAACAGCAAACATTTTTCTCCTTCTTGGTAGCTGGTGCAGAGCTGGGTTTTTGACTTTTGGCCTGGGAGCTGCACTGATAACATGAATGTTTTTAGCTACTGCTTGGTAATATTTAGTCTGACCAAGGACTTTCTGAGTCTCATGCTTTGCCAGGGAATGGGGGAAGCAGGGAGGAAGCAGAGACAGGACACCTGACTCAAACTAACTAAAGAGGTATTTCATACCACAGTACATCATGCCCACTATATAAAGTAGGGGCAGTTACTCAGAAGGGTTAAATCATTGCTGGGTCAGGCTGGGTATCCATCAGAGGGTGGTGAGCATTTGTATTCTCTTCTCTTGTTATTTCCCTCATCATTATTATTATTGGTGGTAGCAGCAGTGGTCTGTGCTATACCTTAGTTACTGGGCTGTTCTTATCTGAACCAGTGGGATTTACATTCTTTTTATTCTCCTCCCCATCCCTCTGGGAGTGGGGGGAGGAAGAGAGGGGTGGTAAGCGAGCAAGCTACATGGCTGACTGGACTTCAACCATGACAATGCCAGATATTGCTGTCCATACCAAAGCAGAGTCTAACATAATTTAAGAAATGCTCATGATTTTGAGGACCAGAATGAAAGAAAAGTGGAAAAATGTAATAATAGAGTGTGTGACATCATGTACGAAGGAAGTTTAATTGAAAGTCATCTTGATTTAAAGGTTATGTTTGAAGGCAAGGACTAGCTGCTCACACTTTCATTAAGAAAAATGGCAAATGATATCCCAAATCCAATCCAGAAAGTAAGAATCTGGGCTCAGTATTGTCCTTAGTCAAGGGACTCAAGCTTGAATCTTCTGTCTCTTTGGAAGATTTGCTTAAATGTTGAACTGTTGCTGAGTCTGAGTCAGGCATAGCTCACCCTCATGGTGAAGCTGGCTTACAATACAACTGAAAAAGCCCCCCAGAATCCCACAATTGGAAAAGAGGGAGTAAAGAGCAAGTCTCTTAACCTGCGAGACCTGCTGGAAATATAGCTGTCTCAATATATTAGGTAAGAGATGAATTTTTTCGTTTGTATCCTATACTGGGAACTGCATGGGTTATGGGCAAACAGTATGTCGTTAAATAGATATCAAGATCTCTGGAGTTACCAGGTACCTCTTCCATGTTGCAGGCAGCATAATCAGAGAAATCTGTGTATGTGTTTCTCAAGCTGCAGCTCATTAACAGAACTAAGAACATTCGACAGTATGTAGTAAATGGTTAATAGTTTTGGTGATGAATACAGGTAATCATTTACGTACAGTGGCTGTGAAACTAGAATTTCTTTATTTTAATGGAACACAGTCAATGAAATTAACATCATATAAAAAGTAAAAATCAATATGAGCTATAGATCATGATAGCATTTATGCCTTTGTATTGTTCTGTCCAAAGTGCCAGAGCACTTCTGCAGTTACACTTTGATTACTCTTCTTTTTATAGATTTTCTTTGTCAATTTGCTTTTGAAAAAAAAAGGCTAAGTACTTTTATCTTCATTTTGTATATTTTTGTTAATTTTATTAGTCTATAATCATGTGCAGCTCTTACTATAAACTTAATTTTTTTAAAAATTGATTACTCTCACATTGCATCAGCTTCTTAGTCCTGTAATTATTTTGCTTGGATCCAATTAAAGTCTTAACTGTATTCATATATGTTATTGGTTTTACCACTCACAATCTGATTAATTCCATCCAAAGCTCAGATTTCCTAAACTCGGGATCTGTGTGATTACGTGGTTTGTCTTCTAATTAAATAAAGAAAATTTTCCCTTTGTAATAAAACATCTACACTTGCATTAAGCTGACTTCCAATTACGCTGAAATCCAAGGTACTTGTGTTTGTACTTTTTTTTAACTTCTCTATGATTTTGTAAGTTGTTATAACTCTTAGAAACATGGTATTCACCCTACTACTCCTCCTGAAAAGTCTTTTGGACACAGAGGGATTGATAGCGGAAAATAAGACATAGAGTCAACATTTGGTAGTATTTTCCTTCAACCCATGAATTCATCCTGTCATTGTCTGCCTGTCTAGACTGTCTAGTCTAGATTTCCAGACTATCAGTTCATCTACTTTTTCTTCTTTTCTCACTGTTAATCTTGTCTTTTGTTCAGACTACTCCATGTATTTTTCCATTTTTCTCCCTTCCTATTGTAATATTTCCTGTGCTGATGCTTAATAACACCTATGATCCAGGATTTATCTGTCACCGCTGTAAGCAAATGCGGTCATCACCCATCCTTTTTAAATCCTGTATCTTCAAGTGAGTCCTGAAAAAATTAAGATGGAAATTTGTGTTGGATGTTTTACAGCATTGTATTTTACCTGAGAAAATCAGATATTTCTGTTAAATCAAAATGAGTTAAGATTGTTTCTAGATCATGCTATTCTGGTTATTCTCTCAAACAATGATATAGCACTATCTTTACATATCCTATCAATGGATGAAGATCTGAATTTCTCCAAAGGTTCAGTGTTTTTGGAAGTCATGCTTTGATTGAGGTACACATTCATCTTGGATCCATAGGCAAGATCAAAGTTTAAATGGAGGAGTTGTAGGCTTTTCTTGGGCGCTTTTTGAATATAGGTCTTGTATCAAAATGTTTATGAACTCTACATAAACAAGGTTCTTGAAATATTTGCAATGCCAAAGATAGAATAATTGGCCAATACATTACTAAATGAAAGAGATGGATCTCTATTGTGATGATTACAGTGCAGTAACTCACTTGTATTTGTGGAAATAGTTACAGAAAGGTAAGGAAATGTTAAAAGTCCTACAGCTTCAAGGGCATGGTCTCTTCCTAGAACTATGCTAGAATTGTTTTACATTTCTGTTGCTTTGAAATTGAAGGAAAATGTAGCTGAGGACTTCCAAAAGCTACTGAAACATGAGCTACAGATCCACAAATTCACATTATAATTCTTATGTTTTAAAAATCTCTTCCTTTTTTAAAATAAAAAAGTTATTTAATCATAGGATGTGCAAGTGAGAACAAACCTCTATGGTCTTCTCATTAAGACTGAGGAAGTACAATTTGTTTCCTTATCTTAGAAACTATGATGAACAAGATGTTTAACAGCTCAACAAGTGAACAGATTGACCTGTTGTCACAGCTTCTAGTAAATATGTCTTCCTGTGTGTTACTGGACCGCTTCCAGCCTTTTGACTCTGTTGAGAGATTGGAGGAGAAGGCTCATGAGCTCATGCAGCAAAATAATTTATTGGCTAGTAAGTACCTTAGTTAAAATGTATTTTGATGAAAAACACCAGACTTTTTAAATGTTGTCTGTGGTTATTATAAGGTAGGTTAAGCGTTAAGCAGTTTCAGAGTATTTATTAAATCACACGAAATACATGAAACACATTTACCTTACAGGTATTCCCCAATATTTGAATGCTGTAATGTTTGTTGTAAAGATTAGTTATGTTGTTTTTATGGTCAAACTGCTAAGTGAATCCTTGTGGTCTGTCATTTCCAACAAAATATAGAATAGCCAAAAATGTTTAAAGTAGAATAAAAAAGGCTGAAATATGCAGGATACTGAGTAAACTTGACTACTTATTATGACAAAATAATCTAATTTGCATACTTTTGAATTTTAACGTTTATATTTTTTGCTTTAAAAAAAAAGAGAAAAGTTTTTTTTGGTAAGGTTTACTTTTAAACCAATCTTAGAGTAATTAGCTTGTCTATTCAGAATGAATAAGTTCTTAAGCAATGGATGTATTTCTTTTCTTCCTTTGGGTTAAACGCTATATCCTTTTTCTGCATTATGTCCTTATTACTAAGAATTAATTAATTGATCAAAAGAATTCCAAAAACAAGACTGTTTTACTTATTACACACATTTTCTCCTTTCACATAAAAGCTTTAAGCTTTCCCAAAGAGAGCCCAATTTAAGCCTATATAAAGTGTGCCATGTCTTTTTCCCCCTTTTCCCCTGTTGTTTTGTCTTATACTCCTGTAAGTATACAACAGAAGGCATGTCAAAGCAATTCTAGAGAACGAAACTACTCAGTCTGGAATCCTATGTTTGTTCTGTAACCTGCACAGTATCCCCATTTACAGAATCTGGGAATGATAGCCGTCCATCCATGTAAAACCAGCAAGTCCTAACATAAGGGAAATTTCTTAGGACTTCTTAGTGGGGAGTGAAATTTTCCCTTCAAGAGAAGAAACAAACAGATATCTGCTGGCCCTCAGAAAATCAAATTGTCAAATTCTAAATCTGTTTTGTTTCTTCTTACATATAGAAGGCTCATATGCTAGCATAAGCCAAGATATTTTTTGGTAGTTTTTTCAGTACTGTGGCCTTGTAGTCTCTTCATACGCTTGAAGAGGGTAGATGGCATTTTAAGGGGTCTAATGCGTCCAACACATCAATAGTACATGCTCAGATATAAGCATACATTCTTTTCCATAGTAATATATATGAAACTAGAGTGGAATTTTTCTTACTTGCTTTGTTTGTAGTCTTCAAAGCCTTCATAACCTCATGAAATGTCTTAGGAAATTAAATGTTTGTACAAGTGAGAAAATGAGATTTTTCTCAGGGAAAAACGATAAAATCTTCATAGAAAAGTATTCTATATCATATTATCTTTCAGAGAGCCAGGTGCTGATTAAAACATCTCTCCCCTTTGTAAGGGAAAAAGGTCAACATTTCAAATTCATCAAGGAGTCATAAAAAGTCTGGGTCATAAAAAAAAATATGTAAACAGATTTGAACATCATTTTCCCAATTGCAGATTAAGCTTTTGTCTGCTTTTTTTTTTTTTTTTTAAATTTCATGCAGAGCTAGAAAAATAAACACACAAATTCTGCTATATTGAAGGAAAAGTATTATAATTGGCTCAGAAATTAAAAATAAGAGGGAATTTTAGTGGTTTGGTATTGTTTACTTTGTCACCCACTTCCAGGAGCTGTTATGCTTTCCTCAACAAATTTTATGGCTGCTGTTTTCACTGTGGAATTGAGATCCGTCCCCAAAAAGGGTTAAATCTGAATAAAAAGGGACTAAACTGAAATAAAAATTCCCAAACAAATCACATATGGAATTTTCTCTGCTAAAAATGATTGTTGCGAACCCATTTATCATGTGAATAATTTTTTTTTACATTTCATGATTATGAATGTATAAAATGTAAATCTCTAAGAAAACTACCATTTTTGTGTAGCAAGGTCATGAAATTTGAGAGACTTGCTCTGACACATGAAAGTAGCCTATTATCACATGAGAATTGGCCATGAGTTAGCTATGTAAATAGCATAAATCATGTAAGTTTGGATATGAAGCTCCTTTTCTTCTTGTGTCAGGTATCATCTTTGATACGCCAAAGAATATGATGCAAGATTCTAGCAGCCTCCTACCACAACACATTTCATATACAATTAGAACCAGTATTCTTTATAGCATGAGAACGGATTTGATTAAAAACCCAGCGTGGAAATCCCATCCCCAGAAGCTACCAGCTGGTGGGTTTAGATATAACCATATCTTTATCCCTCTTCAAGACATGATTGAAAGAGCAATTATTTCAGCACAGACTGGGACAGATACCTCAGAGCCAGCCATTCAGGTGCAAGCCATGCCTTACCCTTGTCATACCAGTGATCTGTAAGTAAACCCTCAGCTTTTTAATTAAGTATATTATCTTTATTAAATTAATGCTAGAGGACTTTTGAAACCACTAAGTCTTTGTAGTGGGTGAATGTATATCTCGGGACAGGATTGAACCAATGTGAGAATACCACAGCATAGGAAATAGTTGTGACCACAATACATTACACATCTGTCAGACAAATGACCCCTTAAGAGCTGTTTGCAGCTATACTATGTAGTGGTCTGCTGGGCAGAGACTCTGTCAACATATTGTACAACTAAATTAGATTATGCTAAGAAACCCACTTTTCATCCTCAGTTTCCCTGCATGCAAACTGTGTTTTGGTCCCCGGTATGTGTTGAAATACAACATAAAATTGATGAAAGAAAAAGTGTAATATTGTTCTTTGTAAAACAATCAAAACATCTTGAGCATTAGAATTTAATATTAGTTGGTGGTAATATATCTGTTAAAATGAAGCAAAAGTTGACTGGCTCATGTTATTCTTTACTGTCCAAATATATTACTTTACCATAAACACAAATCCAAATTCTGTTAGACTTTGGAGCCCTAAAGAGTGATTACATTAGTTGTATAGTTGACAAATATGGATAAAATATTATAATAACAATACATATGTTTAGCTTGTTACATGAAAAAATAGAATAAGTCTTATTGCTCATGTCAGGCATTCTTTTGTGCATATTTTGAGCATAGTCCCAGTTTTCACATGTTAACATTCTGCTAAGAAATATTTTACCTTTTGTGGCTAACAACTCTGTATGTATACTTTCATAGATTTTTGAACAATATAGGATTCTTTTTCCCACTTATGATGATGTTAACATGGATGGTTTCAGTTGCTGGCATGGTTCGCAGGCTGGTTTATGAAAGAGAAATTAATCTTGAAGAGGTAAGGGGCAGATAACTGTCTGAAAATCAGATTTATCTATTAAAACTTACTCTAATACAAAATGTAAACTTTGAGGTACTTTTATGTGCTCATAATCCATCCGACTTTGCTTTTGTTGGTTTCCTGTGGGCTGATGGTTTTGCATCTAGCTGCCAACGCATTCACAATGTTGTTTGAGCATCAGTCCTCTTAGCATGCAAATATTGTCCCTGAGACAAACAAGCAAGGAGCAAAAGATTCATAGAAGTCGAAGCTGGAAAATGTTTAGGAAAAGCCCTTGTGATTAGAATGTTTTTATCTTGGATGGATTTGCTATATGTGGTCTACAATGATAAAACTTCCTAAATTAGATAAAAAAATTGCCACCTACTGTGTAACTGTCAGAAATATAAGAGAGAATGACACAGAAAAAATTACGTAATTATTTGCCAGTTAGTCTTAGGAGATGCTGAGCATATGAGAGGATGAGGTTTTGTGATACATTTTCTGTATGGCTAAATATACTCTTTTTTTAAGGAATTATATTGGCTGTATGCTGGAGTAAGCCTTATTTAATGTGGGAAATTGATAATTTTTCTAAACTTCCTGTTGTAAGATAGACCTTTTGAAAGCTCTAAAATATGAAATCAACTTTATTAATTTTGCTCATCTTATGAAAAAAAAAAAGCTTCAGAAATAGTGTTAGCTTATTTCCAAAAGCATTATTATTTTTTTTTAAAGAAGAGGAGCAGAAAGGGTAGCACAGAAAAGGGAAAAGGGAGGAGTCATTTAAGGAGAAGATTATATCCTTTGGGAAGCTGGTGCTGCCTTGGTGGCAACATGTTTTGCTGAAATTAAAAAAGAAAGCAAATATACATAGAGAAAATTTATTTCCTAACTATAACTGTCTTTGCTATATTGTCTTACAGTATATGAAGACAATGGGTGTACATCCAGCCATTCATTTCTTTGCTTGGTTTCTGGAGAACGTAATTGTGGTCACAATAAGCAGCTGTGCTCTGGCCATCATTTTAAAAGCAAGTGGTATCTTTGCTTATAGCAATGGCTTCATCATCTTCCTTTTTCTCCTGGACTTTGGAGTTACAGTTATTATGTTAAGCTATTTTTGGGGAGTATTTTTTAGCAGTGCTGATACAGCAGCTCTGTGTGCCAGCCTTGTGTATATGATCAGTTTTTTACCCTACATAGTTTTATTGGTCTTGCAGAACCAGCTGAGTTTCACCAACCAGACTATAATGGTAAATATTTCTTTTCCTTTTCTAATTTTTCTTCTCCAAACATCCTGTAGATTTCCACAGTTTTGAAACTGTAGATTATAGTTTACTTATTTTTCCCAGGTTTGTATTTGCTTTTGTTTCACTGGAAACAAGTCACATGAATAGATATCCTACGGAGAAAGTGTTTTGAATGTAGAAAAGAATAAGAAATAATTTTTCAGGGAAATTTTGTAAAACTGGAAAAAAGAAAGCCCGAGGAAGATGCACTTCTTATGCTCATGAGTTCTCTTTATGTTTTGGCTTAAAAATATTTGTAATGGTAATGTACCTTAAAGCACACCTGATTATATGCCTCTCCTGAAAGTCATTGTTTGTTTAGAGGGAAAATAGTAATTGATTCTCTGTTCAATGCAACTGGGGATTAGATCAGAAATGCATCAAGTGCTTATCTAGCTATACAGTTTGCAGTGAATGTTTCTTTGGCATTGGTTCTTCCATGCCATTTCCTGGTTTTATGCCATAGGCTGTTTAATGTCTTTGTGCTATCTTAATATACTATATATATCTACAACTGGGATATCAAATATCACCATCATACAAAGAAAACCATATTTCGCAAGTTATGGTTTCACTCTTTCAAAATAACTCAACTGCCAAGTTAAGCTTGTGGAATAATTCATACGCCATTTAAAAAAGAGCACTTTTTCAATTTCAGTTCATTAACTAAAATATCTTCTTTGCATAAGACTATAGATTTTGGGACATGGCTGGGGATTTTTTTGTTGCTGTTGCTTTTTTTCTGCTCCTTTGGGACACAGAGAGGAAAAAGTATGCATCAGAAACCTTGCACTCTTCAAAATCAGTTTTTTCAAAATGAGTCTTCAGGTATCCTGCATTTACTGAAAATCAGATGCAGCAGCATGTGGCAAGGGCAATAATTTTGGAGAGGGGACATGCCACCAAGTGAGGTGGGGAAATCTTAGGAACCTAAGATACAGGGACTCAGTTGATGGGAATTAACACAAACTTTTCTGTACAAAAATGTAATCTATGCCATTAATGATTTTGAATTATTTTTTTTTTTTTTGGTGGCAGCTTATGTCACACTTTTTCTTCGGAGAGCTGGCAAGGATGTATTACTTTTGTGTCAGAAACCTTACTGAATTTCATTATCTAAAATAGGAGATCAAATGAACTATTTCAGCTCACTTTCAACCCGCAGAGTTTTTTCACTGAATTATGCTTATCAATTTTAGTAATGTTTCGGATCTCTCCGTCAGCCTTCATGAGCTCACCAGTGTTTTCTCACTGACTATCAGTTGCGCTTCCTTGTTGTACTACATCACTGACTTGTTCTTTTTCCATTAGTACTTTTGCAATACAGCATGACTATGTTGCATTTTTGGAAGTCAAATGTTATTCATTCTCTTGCACAAAATGCTGTCTCAGCATATACTACTCAGTGCATGTGTTCTTTCTGCCTCTGTGTCTTTTTGAGTTCTGGTCTTACAAAAATGGGTAGGATGACTTCTGTTTTTATGGAAAGTGCATTCTTTTGCATGCTTTTACAGTGTTAGATATTATATGCTTTTAGTATGTGGTGGATATATGATGGTCTACAACCTATTACAGAGTTAAATAATGCTTTACAATTTTAATAGCTAGGTGATGGAGCTCTTTAAAATTTAGCAAATGCTACTGCAGTACGTGGGAGAGTATTGCTAAAATATAAAAGAAAACAATGACTATTAGCTCATATGAAAGAACTCGCTATATATTTTGTGCCTGCTTTTAGTGTCACGACACTTTATTTAATGGACCTTGTTAATGATGTGTTTTATTTGATTTTTGCATCCTCTTTCTCTGTTGTAGTGTCTTCTTTCTACAACTGCCTTTGGACATGGAGTATTTTTCATTGCATTCTTTGAGGGCCAAGAAATAGGTAAGCTCTCTGGTTAGAAGAAAAGCTCTAGGCAGAAAAGACCCAGTAGTCTACCTTCATCTACTAGGGCAGCCTTTTCATCATAGAAGTTTAATGAAATTGGTCAAACATGACTTTCTCTTGGTGAAACTATGATAACTATTCCTGATGATATTCTTGTCCTTCATGTGCCCAGATTTTTTTTCCAGGATTAGTTGTTCCATCACCTTCCCAGATTGGGACAAGGCTGACTGGCCTGTAGTTTCCTGAGTCCTTGTTCTTCAAGTGATATTTGTTTCTTTTGGTCTTCAGGCACATCTCTCAGTTGTCATGATCAATCTAAGATTCAGAGTGGCCTTGCAATACATCTGCCACATCCCTTGGTGCTTTTGGGTACATCCCATCAGGGTCCAAAGATTTATGTATGTGCAGTTTTGCCTAAATATACCCTAATCTGATCCTCTTTCACCAAAGATACATCATCCTTAGTCTCTGGGACCTGGGATTTCTGCAAGCTTAGGTGCAGTGAAAAAATCCCTACTGACCTACTGTGCAGGTGCAGAAATGCATGATAACACCCTATTACCTTTAAATGTCAGGAAGAGAAAAATGTTTGGAAACTGGTTAAATGCTCTACCAGGTTGTTAAGTGTTTTAACATGGTGATCACCACTATCTCCAAGCTGAGATCTGTCCCTGTTGATGCTGCTTTTAGAAAAGAAGTGGATGTCTGGACCGTTGGTAAATATCTGCAAAGAATATAATTTATATAGCTAAATATATAAAGAGATGCAATCCAGTTTTTGCTACTTTAGGAAGATCAGTATTGAGTGGATATTCTAAACCATTGGGCATTGAAGAGGTATCATAATAATACAAGAGTTGCTAAGAGTGGAAGAGAAATTTGCAGAAAATATAACTTAAATTTCCTACCAGACTCTTCATCAAAACTTATCAACAAGAGAAAGAGCAAAATATGCTTTGTCTTGTTTTAGTGGTTTTGTTTGTTTTTTTTTCAGATTTTGTGTGGGGGGGGTAGGTTTGTGTTTTTGGTTTTGTTGTTTTTTTTTTTTTTTTTTTGGGGGGGTATTTATAAATTTTTTAAATTTTACATTTAACAATATTGTAGCATTCTTTAGTAAAATTGTTATTCT
>JASSUY010021150.1:0-21658 GCA_032466535.1 Forpus xanthops | reverse complement strand
CCTAGAACTTTGTTTTGCCACACTCCACCTTTTGTGTGGAGTTTGGCATTAATCCTGTCTATAGAACTGGGATGTTCTGAGGAGGCTGGGGAGTGGCTATAGGTTGTGTTTGGATTATTCAGGGATGGTGGACTAGTCAAATCTGTGAAGGTTGATATCAAACATCTGCTGGAAAACCAAAATGCCAAATGTTAGCCTGTGGGTTTTTTTTCAAGCCACTATTAAAGGCTCCAGATTGAAGGCATTAGTCGACTTTATATGAGACCAACTTACTCTTCTGACTGTTGGAAACTTAACTTACAGAATGGCTGCTTGGTTGATGACAGGCTTACCTCCTGGTAACTGGTCTTTTTCTTAATACTGAAGGTCATAACCTGCTGTGAAGCACATGCAAACTCCTCTCAGCAGTGTGCTGGCACATCTTGCAGGGACAGGGACAGACCAAATATTTCTGTGTCAGGAGCTGAAGCTTTTTTCTTGTCTAAAACTTGATACCAGCGTGGGAGTGATTCTTCATTCTTTATGTTTCACTTTGTATCTAAAACAGAGGCTTCCTGATGCATAAAGACAAGGGGGTTGCCTGCATGCAGGTGAAAGTGTGAAGATAAAGTGGATGCTTTTAAAGCATGTTGAATAGTTGTGTGTATACTCTCTATTTAAACATAAAATAGCTTTAGTTCTCTTAGCTTAATCTCCCTTCAAAGGCAATTAAGTTAAAGTGAACATAAAGGAGATTAAGCTCCTATGTGGACATAAACATGAGTTAACTTATCTTCCCTTTCCTGAATGCCCTTCTACAGTATACCCTTCAGGATGCTTTTAGGAAGTGATGGAGTCTTCAAGCTTTACTAAAGCTGCTTAGAATTCAGTGTTTCAGAATAACCACTGCACTCATTGAAAAGAACAATACAGAGTCTCCTAACAAATAACTGTCCTTTCAAAACATCAACAGCATGTGGAAAAAATAATGGGCTAATGATGAATATGCATACACACGGGCTTAGAGACCCAATTATTTTTGACCGTTTAATGGCAAGCTAGCATATCAAAGCTGTATTGATGTTTTCCCATAATACAATCATAGAGTATAATCACAGAGAGTTTGAGGTTGGAAGGGAGTTCTGGGGACCATGTAATCCACTTCCTCTGCTCTGGCAGTGCCACCTAGAGCTAGTTGCCCAGTGCCATGTCCAGATGGTAATGGTCTAGTTGTCAGGTCTTTACAACTTGCCTTCCTGAAATGTGCTTCTGAATCCAATGACCCTGGATAGATCCCACTCACACACCTCAAGTCCTGGTACACCCCATAGGGGTTGACATGTTGGATAACATGGCAGGATCTGTGCCTTCATAGCTGTAGAAATGAGGAAGCCCATGAAATCTGATTTTGGGGTGTATTTGTAGTTGTGATAGCAGTATGTGGGCTTTGGTAGCAGCTGCAATGCTAATAAATTTTAAAATAGAGCATTTCTCATGTATGCAGCATCTTTGAGGCTTTTGTATGATCATAGGGGTAGTTCAGGCTAGGAAGGACATCAGTAGGTCTGTTGTCCAACCTCCTGCTCACAGCAGGTCAGTCCTGAGATCAGACTGGGGTGCTTGGAGTTTCTTCCAGTCAGGGTTTAAACTCTGAGGAAGGAGACCACCCAGGCCTCTCTGCACAGCCTGTGCCACTGCCTGACTGTCCTCGTGTGAAAAAACCTTCTCCTTATATTTAGGCTGCGCCTCTTATTTTTCAGCTTATGACTGTGGTTCCTATCTTCCTGCCCCACACCACTGTGAAGAGCCTGGCTTCATCTCTTCATGATCTTTCCGCAGGCACTTAGGGGCTGCTGATAGGTCCCCCTAAAGTTATCTCAGCTGCAGGCTGAACAAGCTCAGCTCTCCCAGCCTGTCCTCCCAGGGTGTGTGCTCTAGTCCCACCATCTCAGGAGCTTCTGCTGAAATCTGTCCAGTTTGTCAAAGCCTGTCTTGTATTGCTGAGGCTCAAAACTGGATGCAGTATCTAAATAAGGGCTTGCTTGGCTTACTGTCAGTTCTGCACTTTGAGAAATTGTGCAGCATCAGTGCTGTATAACAGCTGATCTTAGGGAGAACTGGCAGTCCTCAGGACAGGCTCTTAAACACCTCTCCTGAAGGTAGGGGGAGCTTCACTTTCCTTAATCATCACTTAGCTCTTGTGCACCTGAGTGTTGATTCCTGTTCATCAGTATAACCACTCAGCTTGGAGCAGCTGCATGCAGAGGCTAAGCTAAGTCAGGGTGTAATGGTTCCTTGGGTCCTCAGCAGTTGAAACGGGGTGAGCTGTGCTTCCTTCTCATGTAATCCTGTTTCTCCAAACCATTAGTAGGAACTATATGGCCTTTTGTTTTAAAGGGACAGAGAGTTTCCAGAAATACCTTTTTGAGAACTCTGGAGCTGACTTATTCTGTGCTTCCAGTTCTGGCACTTTGTGCATGCCAAGAGTAAAAACCATTTTTAACACTTACCAGGCTAACTGTTTGCAGTGTGAAAGCTGCTGTTGCTTTAAAAATGTTCTTAGGCAATGGGAATTTGGGCTGAGAAAGTGCCTTCTGCTTTAGTGGTGACTTTGTTAAAACAAACTCTGCTCAAGACTCTAATTATCAAGGCTTCTTCTTTTGCCAGGATGTTTGTCCAGGTATGCCTGTACTTCTACTGCAAGTGCTTGTGGCGCTGCCTGAAATTTGTGGTCAGGAAACTAACTGGTCAATGTGAATTGCAAAGGATTTGCTACAATACCAAGCCTGGAGCTGCCAGAACTATGAAAATAGGTAACTGCAAAAGACTTCTGCATGCCTTTGTCCCTTTCTGCATCTGCTAAAAATAGTATGACTTTGTTCTTATAAATAAATAATTGTTCAATGAATCAAATATAAAATGAGCTTGTCTGACATGATGCTTTCAAATATTGTTCTCCTACAGAGGCATCACTGAAAGGTTCAAAAAGTAAGGTGAGTGTAAGATCTCGTCATTGACCTTTCTCTGTTGTGTCCTGTGCATTTAGTTTGTTCAGTTTGCTGCTTGCTCACCCCAAAAAACATTTTAAGGCTTGATATGATTTTCATTAGAACCATCTTCTACTGAAGAGGGTCTTGTGTCCACAACAGCAGGTGATCTTGTAAATTCAGGGTGAGTGTCCGGTGATCTTGTAAATTCAGGGTGAGTGTCCTGTGCTCCAGGGACGGGCACACTGTGGCACTGATGAACTAAGGGGCAGCAAGCTGTGCTGGAGAGGATGTGATATATTTTGGGGTTTCTTAGTTTGATTCCTCATCCTGTCTTAGAATTTTTGTAATCTGCAGTCAGTCACACACTTTACACCTCAGGGTTTTGTGTGCAAAGCAGGGATAAAAGAAGCTGAGGGCAGGAGCTCCTAGATAACTGAGATAACTGTTCTTTGTTTTCATTTTAAGTATGTTAATGGAGAAGAGCCTCTTTTGCTTCATCCTTTCAGTGTAGCACTGGGCATGCTATACTAAGTTCTCACAAAGCATTTGTGTATATGTTAAATAGCATCATTCAGCTGTTCTTTTCTCACTGGCATGAGAATCAGTGATACTGAAAAGCTTACCTCAGCATTAGCAAAACCAGTGTCGCATACCTCGTAGTTCCACATAATGCTTCTAAGCATACTTGTAGCACAAACAGAAAGGCAGAATCTTATTTAAGAGCTTCCATTTAGGCAATTGTGTAGTTTTGAGACAAAGCACCAGAAGGTTCAACCTTTTAATTTTTTAATGTTAATTTTTGAATACTGAACTTCCAGGGGCATCTCTACAAAGTGCAATGACATGCAAGAGAAAGAATGTTTTGTTGCCCTACTGCAGTGTGTTGGGAGAGCTATCAAAGGAAGGCTAGCAGTTCCAGTGTAAACAGCGAGATGATCTTTGCTTCTTGATCAAAGGCACCAGTGCAGATCACCTTTACTGGCAGCCACCTTAGAAACGCGATATACTGACTACAAGGGCATGGGAAGTAACTTGAGTTCTGGCAGGGCTAATGCCTGGAACTAGTTAGTAAGGTTGAATAAGGTGCAAAGGTGTGTGTATTTTTGTGAAGTCTTCTGGGCTCTTAATCTAGAAGCTTTTGGGTACCAAATTTGCCATTGTTAACTTCTATTGGATAATAGCTTCCATAAGAATTAACATGTGTTTAAAACCTTTTTAGCGACTGCAGACTTCAGTAAGTGTTCACCCTGATGCTATTGAAAAAACGATAGATGACATCATGGAGCTGAAAAGGATTAATCCAGATGTAAATCCACAGTAAGTTTATGGTTTCCTTACAAAGCAAATGGGAATTACTGATTTCTTTGGTGTCTAGGTCCATGGAAAGCTAGTTCTCTGTAGCTATTGTGAAGATGAATTTCATCTCTCAGCAAGAAACACCAACTTAAGCTTTGTTGTCAAACAGCTGATAGAAAATATGAATGATCTTTTATGGTGACTGTGAAAGGCAAGTTCTGAGTCTTTATCTGCTTCCTGAATCATGCTGTCTTAGTATCTTGGTGATGCATTGATTTATGGGGACCACTTCTCCAGGGATAAAATACCACCAAGGCAGGTAGTCTTGGCAGTGACAGTGATGGCTCCTTAGCAAGGCTGTACATGGCCTTTTGAAAAGGGAGGAGATCATTCTGTTGTAACTGATATAAATGGTATACTCTTTTAAATTTTAAAACTGCTTTTGATTATCCAAACTGAAGTTTTAATGATACAACATAGCTGATGTGAGATTGAAGAGATCGACAGCAAACCATTAAATTTACAAGTGTGTATTGCAAGAGTAACCACTTTTGTGATTGCATTATTTCTCAGCCCTTAGCATATGGCACAAGATGGTCTTGGTCAGGAATTAGTGGTAGAGTGTCACTTTATTTGAGTGATAAATCTGAGGTTCACTCTTCTTTCTAAACTTGAAATTGATATACGTAATCTAAAATGAGTACCCATAAATTGACTGCTGCTTTTCTTTAAGTGCTCAGCAGCATCTGCAGTGAGGAATGTGGGCCTGGGGTGTGCAAGGTGGTGCCACATACACAGAAACACACCTTGCCACTAAATTGCTGTTTATATTTAATTAATCATAGCTCTGTTAAATTTTAAGCACCTGCACTGCAGTTTTACTTGTGAGCCATTTATTTTACACTAAAGATCTCTGGAGAAATTTCAGCAAAAGCAGGTTGATATTTCAGTCAGGATTAAGGAAAATTCATTGACTTGCCCACTCTTGGACATAGGAAAACCTGCATCTAAACTGTCTTGTTCAGAAGCTCTGGCCTTCTCTTGCATAGCAGAGACCTGAAATCTCCTGTGATAAAGACAGAGACCTGTGTCACAGTGTATGTGTTTCTGCAAATCTACATGCAGTGATTTTTTTTTTGTTAATGTAGCATATTTGCAGAGCTGTACTAGCATTCTAGGGGTGTTTACACTGAGCTATTCTTGAAGGCCCTGGGCCACTGTGACCTGAAGAGGAGACCCATAGTAATTTCCCTTTATCAGTGTCTCACAGATAAGTGTGTATATTTAGTGGTGGAATGAAGTAGGTCGAATAACCAGGTGACACAACAACTGTGGAGGCAGTCCTTGAAATGCTCAGTGTTTGGGCTCTCCTCTATCTGGTGGAACACTTGGAGCTGAGTGCAAGCACAGGCAGGCTGCTCCTGCGCTCTGAGAACTGCCACTGCCAGCACAGGGATGGCAGGGAGGAGGTGTGGGGCATCAGTGGCTCACCTGCCTCCTCTGTTTGGCAAGGATGAGAGCGTTCCTTAACAAAAAGGAGAGTGGGGAAACTAATTCCACTCACTTCCCCCTGGCATGAATAACACTGCATAGAGCATTTGGCTGGCTTTAGATGAAGTGCAAATGTGGCTTACTTTGTATGTGTTGTGCAACTTGGAACTTAAAAATACCATTTTTTTTTTCTTTTAAGATAAAATTGCTCTTGCACCTGTCACATTCTGTTCTAAACTACTCCAAGTTTATAGAGTAGTTAAAAACATTACAGCTGTGGTTTAGTGATGCACTACAACGTTTCACATGCAATCTTGTCAGGCTTTTCAGCTTTCTTTAAAATGCAGCTTTTCCATACAACTGTAGGGTATAAAAAGTGAAGCATGTTTAGGGAAAAAATCCCAAATTTTATCATCTAAGGAAGACACTAAGTATTTCACAACCTTGTTTAATATAATATTGATCTCTGAAATTCTCCCATTGTAATTAAAGTCTTAGGCTATCAATTAATAGATGTAATATTCCTTATGTACATTAATAAATTAAATAGGTATGTACCTAGTAGTGCTGCTCATATGATTGAGCTGGATTATGTTCTCTCTTCCCCCTCTGCTGAGGTTGGGAGTCTCTCTTCAAGCATGCCTGCTGCAGATTGTGGGGTACAGAAATCTGATTGCAGAGGTTGAAAAGCTTCGCAGAGAGCCGTATGACTCAGAGAATCCGCAACATGAGGAAATGCTTCTGAAGGTAGGTGCTTGAGAGGTATTTAAAGGGCATCCCTTTTTATGTGTGTCCGCTCCGAACAGCTTCTCTGTAAAACACCAAGAGGCATTGTTCCCTTCTCCGTCATGTACCTGTTTTAAGGTTATATAGCATATTAATCTGGTCTGGGTGGAAGTGCAACCCCTGCCATGCAAGCAGCCTGATGAATGCTTGTCCTTTGGCTGGACCATATCTACGCACTGGATACCCAGCTCTTACTGCAGATAACAGCTCTGCAGTAAGAACCCTGTAAAAGCAGGCTGACGTGCTACCTCAGTACTCTTTTCTTCAATATGGGAAGGGTATTTTTCTCACTTAACTGGAATAATTTTATTTTTCTTCAATTTCTTGCATTTTTGAAGATATTGTGTATCACAGTGGCAACCCTCTAGCTTTCATTGTATAAGGTGGAAGGGTGGGAGGTGATGACTTGCACACTTACATTCACCAAGTCTATTTTCAAATGAAAACAAAATTAAATCATTCGTTAGATAATGCATGCAGAGTGATGGCAACTGTGCTGCTTGGGTCTTACTTACTTCATGGTTTCAGGAAAGCCTTGCACGGGAAGACAGTCTTGAAGCCATAAGCAGAGGGAAAGCTAGAGAGCTCTTGTATTAGAAAGGAATTGAGACAGGAATAAAGGGTCTAGAAAATAGCCTAGTAGCAAGTCCCATTATTTCTTCTGATCCTGTTTCTCGTCATACCTAGTGCAAGAGAAATAGCAAGAAACACAGAATAGTGATCTGCAGGAAAATGCCTTTTTACAGAATTTGCAGAGGGCTTATAAAACATATCACCTATTTGGTGGTGCTATGATGAAGCTGTTTTCCACACTCTGGTTTGCAGCATAATGCTTCACACAAATTACAGTGTGAGCTTCTAGAAATGTTACCTTATTACTTGGGCTTCCAGTCGCTTCCAGAAATCCTAGCAGGCATCCTGTATATAAACACTTACAGATGTAAGTAACTATTTCTATCAAATGCCTCAAATGATCAGAGTTCCTGTAGGTGTCTGGAAAGCTGTCTTTAAAGTTGACTTCTTGCTGGGGGATGGGAGTCTTACCTACTAGGAGTGAAAATCCAGAGCTGCCCCTGAAGGAGTGCTCTAGCTATCAGGTAGGATGGGGCAGACGGAATCCTTCTGTTCAAGTCCTGCCATTGTGCAGCCAAGCGTACAGAATTCTGGGGGTAGAGTGGGCTTTTAACTAAACAGGTTTACCTAGTGAGGAAGCCTGTGTCCTGGAGGTAAGAGATCTGGGTGCCAGCCTGCAGTGTTGGTCCCTGAAAATACCAGGTACCCATCTGCAGGTTTAATGAGGGCTTTTGACTCCAGGAAAGCATCCCTAAAAAAACTGGGCATCTACACTGCCTAGAGAGCAAGAATTTGGGTCTGAGGACAGGATCACAGGTGAGAAGCACAATGGAGTTTGCTGCAGTCTCCTTCCTGGCCACCCTTGTCCTGTGAAGGCAAGGTCCTGGTTCCTGAGTGCTGCTGAGGATCATTTCAGTGATGATGTGTAGTCACAGAAGTGCTTTAACAACATAACTGCATGAGAATGAAAGCAGAATGGAAACTGAGTATTTATCTGAGGGGAGATTAAGCAGTGCAGTTTATGCTGTAAAATTCATAATTTCAAAGAAAGTATCAGTTTTGCTATCTGCCTTCAGTGTAACCTGTGTGTTAACACTTTTTTACAGCAGGAGTTTTACTTTTGCAAATTTTTAGGTCAAATGGAAATATATCCAAGGGTTTAATTCCGTTTCCAACCCATGCTGGGGAAGAACAGGCCAGTTGATTTTCATTCCTTTTAGGTGTTCTGCTAACTGATCTCTGCAATGGGTAATTCAAGTTCCTAATGTCTATCATTTATTCGTGCTTACCAGGAGGGTACTTGAATGGGAGATTAACTTAATGTGATTGAACTAATGAATAATACTATATTTATTGTTGATGGATGAGGAAGAAAGATAGCAAATATGGTTTAAACAGTGACGCTCTATGCAGTCATTACGAAGTGGAATCTTTAACCTTCCTAAGGTGCTTCATTTTAAGTGCAGTTAGCATTGCTAAAATTAATACAGTTTCTGGAATTTTCTTATTTGGGAAACATTCATATAGTTCCCTCCCTTGGGAGGGCCTTGTCTTGTAGTTCTTGAGGCCCTACTCACCTACTCATAGTATATGGAGAACACCTGATTTCTTAATACACTTTGGAAAGGGGCAGTTTGTGATATGGCACATGAGGTGTGCAGAAAGTTATGTATTTTTCAGATGTGTCAATTTAGGCTGCTTGTAGGTGCCTAGCAACATGAATCTTAGGCACTAAAGTAGCTGGACCAGTGCAGCTAAGTGGATTCATTCCAGATGAGGATCTGGCATGTTAAATCACTATATTTTTTCCTTTTTATGCAAGATCAATGAATGATTCATCCCTTAGTTAAGTATGAAGATGGCATATGCTATTCTTGTATTGATTTTTATTTTATGTTCTCTGATTTGCTTTTCAGCGCTGTGGTAGCCAAGTCAGCACTCTTGATTTATAACCCTTCCAGAGACTTGCAAAAGATGCTGGAGAAAAGATTGCCACAGGGCCTCAGGGACTTGAGTGCTGATTGCTTGCAGCTCTGACAGTGATTTACAACCAAATTGCAGCCCATTCCTGTCTTTGTGCTTATGGGGGCAGACACTAGTTTGATGCATGAGGTGTGAACAAAACAAGCTCTTCTGAGAGATGTTAAAACAGCTGCCAATAAGGTTGGAAGGGCCTTGTAGGGCTGAAATGTCTGCAGTACTTAGTGGTTTGGGATTTCACCCCACTTTCCTCACCTCCAGAAACTTGAGTTGATGCCTGGATTGCTGGATAGCAATGTTACTTCAGCACATAGTTTGGTTTAAAAAAAAGGCAGCTTACTAATGTGTGGATGTTTCATTATGTTTTACCTGTAATTTTCCTAGTTGTGGAAATGCTTGAAGCCCAATTCGCCGCTGAAAGCTCGGATTTCGAAGCAGTGGTGTGAAATTGGTTTCCAAGGTGATGATCCTAAAACAGACTTTAGAGGGATGGGTCTCCTGGGCTTATATAACTTGGTGTAAGTATGCTCCTCTGTCAATGTGTGTCTGAAGTCATGAAAAGCAGCATTACTTGCAGGTTTTTAGCAAGTCTGTGGGAATAACATATAAAAGTGTTAGGGACTTGTTATAAAAAAAATGAAAGAATTTATTTGCCCATTTTTTGGGAGGTTCTCTTCTTGAAAGGGTTTCCTTTGTTTTGGTATTTCTAATTCAACTCAGTAACGCCACTTGCTAAACCCTTTTTTAATTTTAGTTTCTCTGTGACACAGTAATTTAACACTATTCCCACAAGAAAGAAACTGCAAAGTATGTTTTCACCAGTATCTAGATCTCATTAAACAAAATGCCCTACAAGTGAGTAGGTGGGAGGTTATGTTACTGCTCAACTTTCTGGTTTGGGAATTTCGTGCTGAATTCTTGGCCAAAACACTTGAAATGTGATCTTGGTGGCAGACTTCTGTAGTTAGGCTGCTGCTTCAGTTCTGTCAATACTCAAAATTAAGCAGTGAGTTTACATCACTTTTGCGTTCTGCCTCATGCACAGCAGGTGCTGGTACCACGTGTGGCTGGTAATTTGGGAGCCAATCGATGACTGTTATTTCCTCCAGCCCGTTGTATCTACTGCAGGTTGTTATGTAACTTTGAAACATTTAGGAAAATAACCTCCCCTTTGAGGGGAAAAAGAAATATTTTCTGCTTTTACAGATCGAAGGACGTAAATCATCCACTGTCTGTACGTCACTGTTTAGCAAAGCTCAGTGGAGGAACTGGACTCTTAACTCTGGCTTTGAACTTCCAATTGAGATGGATCAGTACCATGTATTTTAATTCTCAGTCTGCTGTGATGACTTTTATCTTGCTTAATGAATAATGAATGTGCCAGATCCGGAAGCCTGAACTGCTTTCTCTTGAGCTCCAGAGCCAGCATGCTCTAGTAATAAGCAACTGAGTTCCTTTTTTTTTTTTTGTAGGATGGATAGAAAGGGGACTCTGGTAATGCATATTCACTAAGTGCTCATGGGGCTGCACTTTCATTTTGGGGTCTAAGTAGTAGCTTAATGAACTTAACACATTAAATACTACTCCTAATGCACAACACAGGTAGTGTCTTACCATGGACATCTTAGTATAAGTTAAGATGCTTTTTTCATTGTGTTTCTTTAACAATTCACCCTAAATATATATATCTGCAGGTATTTTGCTGAATGGGACAGTGAGATAGCTCAGCAAGTTCTCTCTGATTCTCTTCATCCTAAATACAGGTAATGTTTGAAACCAGTAAAAGAAATAACTTGAAAGAGCAGTGTCCTGGCTGGAGTTTGGGGCAGGAGGGGGGAGGTGTTTTTTTGTTGGGCATATGCTTGGCTCTTGCCACATGCTATCTGTTTTCACAAAATGGATTGATCATGGTCATGATCCATCCATGATAACTGATCAAGTCCAAGAGGCAAACTTTTATGCGGAATCTTTAGAAATAGTTAAACTCAGTGTTAAATGTTTTCATTTATACATCTAATTTCAAGTGATTTTGTGTTTTTATTTACCTTTCTTTTAATTCTTTTATCTTTTCATAATGAAGGGAACTCACTAAGAAGGAACTAAGGTATTTTTTTTTTTCTTTTCTCTTATTTTTATGAGACCCTACATGAAATAATGATCAAACCATTCTGCAAATTTGGCATGTTATAAACTGAAAGTCTTTGTTGCAATGTGGAAAGATCCATATTCCTTTCACTAAAGTTAACTCAAACATAGCTCATGGTGCAACATCTGAGCTTATATATAGAAAACGCTTGTATATAAAGAATGAAATCGACCTTGCTTGATGTAGCCAAAGCATTGTGGTTTACACTTATTTAGTGCCAGGCTTAAGGAGCAAATGTGGGGGACTTCTGTCTGTAGGAAAAAAAGTCTGAGCAGTGCCACTGCAGTGTCGCAAAAGCTGTGAGTGACTTGGTAATCAGAAGTAGTCTAGGCCAAGGATTTGTTGGGACGTCTGAAGAGCCCCTTTATTTATAGTCACGTATTCTGTCTACACTGACAAATGGTGGGTCTGATCTGGGCAGCCTGTTGTCCTGACTGTTGAGAAATGAGGTACCTTTTAAGTGGCAAAACATTTTGTGTTGAGAGTGGTTTGTGAATGGGAGATTTATTCCATAATTACTGGGGGTGGTGATGCCTCTTAGTGAGTTGCATAGTAATCAGTTGCCTTAAAAGACATTTTTCTTCTGCTAGTAATGTTTGATTTCCCTATAGAAGATCCACATCTGAATCCTGTGAAGCTCCTCAGTAATTTGTGGTTGAGTTCTCAATGCTAATTCTGTGACAAAAAGCATTTGGAACACACAAGTGTTCTTCGTTTACATGTTTGATTACCAAGGACTATCTTAGAGTGCTGTGTGAGCATGTGCAATTTGTAGCCCTTGAAAGGGAATTCAGTAGAAGATAGATACTGGTGGTGGTGCCTGTGGTGCTCTTCCTGGTGTGGTTGCTTAGCAGCCATGCTAGTTTCTGATGAGATCATGATCCATGTAATTTCTATGTCTATTGAATTGTATTGCTTGTCCACATCCCACATATGCCACCTTTATTATTCAATGCTTGGGTTTTTTTAACTGATGTTATGCTGCAGCCTACAAAGACAGTTAAGATTTTAGAGAAATGAGTGAAGACTGATATATTCCTGTGTGCTAAGCCATTTAGGAGATGAAGTTTTGTCTTCACTCATGCCACCTGGTAAAATTTAGGTCAGAGTGGGTATGAACCTAGGTACTTAATAGCAAGAATTCTAAAATACTGTATTTACATGAAGGTCAGGATATTGTTTTTAGGGTAATATATACGAATTGTAGGTCAAGTATAGTCCAAGAACACACTGATGTCTGTAATTTTGGATCTAAATCTTGCAAACATTGATCTGCTTTACTAAGGCAAAACTCCTCCAGGCATGTCTAAGGTTGTTTCCATGCCTGCTTTTAGCTGGTGATAAATGCAGGCAATAATTTCTGCTAAACTTGCTCCATGAGAGTAGATTAAAACCTGGTTAGCGGGCTGTCTGCCGACTGGTCGCATCACACAACTCTATAAGTGAAAATGTTACTGAACAGCAGAAATTTAGTCTAAAATCAGTCTGTTTTCTAACCAGTCTTACAGGAGGGACCTTCTGTGTCCTTGAAAAGCTCTGTATTATTGTGCTAAATAATAAGAAATAGTAATCCTTATTTTTGACTTTTGAGTGGCTTCTAATTTGGCTGGACACAAATGTTTTCTGTCAGAGGAATATTTTTCATGTTTGCTGCTTCAGATGAATCATGCCTCCAGTGGTATATCTTTGAAAACATGACAGGCTGAATCAATCTTTGAGTTAAAAGAAATGTAATATTTTCAACTTCTGTATAGCTCAGACTTAATTTAACTGGGTTATCTTTGTGGCCACTAGAGAAAATAACTGGCTTTTACTGAGAGCATTACCATAGACGCATACTTGGTAATGATGAAACACTTTTATCAGCACTGCGATAAAGCCAGTCACTCATTTCAAGTCTTTTTATACCAATGCATTCAGTCAGAAGCAGAGTTAAATGTGATTACCTCAATGGAGGTAGAATACCATGTTCAGTTCATGCTATGATATCAAAGAAATAGAAAGAAAATATTTATCACTTAGCGATGCGTGGCTATTGCTGGATTTTAATGTATTTTTTCCCCCTTCCTCCTTAGCCAACTGAGCAAAGCCGAATGGGAGAAGAAAAAGTTTGATAAAGCAATTGGGTAAGTTTACAAGTCCTTTTAAAGTTGCCGTAAGGCCAACAGTTAACAATGCTGCTGTATATTTGAGGGGGAAAAGGTGTTTCCTGGATACATTTTAAAGGAGATTTTGGTGTACATACTAACATGTATTGTCTTAACCTCACCTTGACCTTGTTCAAAGATTACAGAAAAAGGAGTTTCAAGTAAGAATTAGGAAAAATAACCAAAAAAGGAGAAGTTTTATCTGTATGCTATGAATAGTGCAGTGATGAACAGCTGATTAATTCTTCTTAACATGTAATGTGATCAAGTCTCACTTCCTACTATCAGAGCTACATTTTGATCTGCTTTCAAGAAAGCATAATAGGGAAGAAATATTAGTTAGGTTTCTTTCTTCTTAAGCAGTAGGTTTGGTACAGCTGCATTATTCATGACTATGGAACTGGTTGCTCCTTCTGAGTGTATCTGAAAGTCTGTAATACAACATTTAATGCCCATGTTTAATTTGTCTGTGAAACTTGCCATTAGGCCCCATGTTGCAGTTAACTTAAAATCATATAATAGAATCATAGAATAGTTAGGGTTGGAAAGGACCTCAAGATCATCTAGTTCCAATCCCCTGCCAGGGGCAGGGACACCTCCCACTAAACCATGCCACCCAAGGCTGTGTCCAACTTCTGGACTTTTATTGTTTTTTCCTTCTGAAGTGTATAAAAGGTTAAAGAAGAGGAACATGTTTGGTTTGCTTGACAGAGGTAACTGAAAAAGTACCCAGGGGAGTCTGCAGAAGACAGCTGTGTTTACAGGAGGGGAGGAATCATTTAATAACTAAACAAGTTTGCTTTTATCACTAAATGTCAGTGTGGGACATTGTATGTTTTCTTGGGAAACAGGCACTGCCAGGAATGTCAAGTTCTTTATGCAGTGGACTCAGAAATCAAGAAATAGCTTCCAGTTTCTGAGTTGTGTTTGGCTTAAATGTACTTTCCTTGTAGATGACTTTTAGCAGGACAGGAGTTTACTTCATGAGTCTGATTTTCTTTCTGTTTCCAGCATGCTTTGCCTGTTTTCTGGCCTGTGTTTCTAGTTCTCTAAGAAGACATAGGAATTTACTCAACTGGATCTTTTTTATAAGCTCTCTAGCCATATGAATGTCTTTGTAGGATTGATTGTTGAAACCTGATGTTGCTAACTGTGGGTAATGAGTTCCAGTGGGGCAGATGAGTTAAAATAGCACATGATGGGTCACCTTGCAGGCACAGCCACTGTGTGGAGTGCTTGCCCTGTGTCAGAGGTGAGCACAGGGACGCCCGGGCTTGTTCTTGTTCCATAGGAATGAATCGGTACTGTTCCACTGAAAATGCTGGCGCAGTGAAGAAACTCCCTTTTTTTGCTGTGACCATATTCTTCACAAGGGAAACCCAGCCACTAGAGTGTACAGAGCAGACAGGATAAATATGTGGTGTTCTCCAACCCCCTCACATTGAAAGCTCACAAAGGATAAAATTAATATACCTTAGTAGCACACAAGATCTGCAGTTTCAGTCATCAGTGTTTCTTATAGAGTAACGAAATAAGACAAACGTTCAACAAATGTTGCTGCTTCTTAATCTTACAGCTATTCTTTCGCTATCGTGGGCATTAACATAACAGACCTTGCGTACAACCTGCTTGTGAGTGGAGCTCTGAAGACCCACTTCTACAATGTTGCTCCAGAAGCACCAACACTAACGCACTTTCAGCAGACGTTCTGTAAGTGGCCGGGGGGGCATGTGGGAAATACATAAACTGTACTCCTGGTAACACTTTCGTACTACCCATACTATCAAAATTGCCTGACACAGCACAGGGACTGTCATGCAGGTCTTGTTCTCCTGTCTTTAGGACGACTACATTCAGTTCTGGGTTGTAATTGATGCCATTACCAAACTAAGGGGTAGAAAAGAAACCCCAAACAACCCCACCAACTAACTCAACAAAACCATACCAAGTGATCTTCCTGTCATCTTAGAGTGCTTTTAAATAGCAAGAAACTAAGGGTACTTTAAAGAGCTTCTGGAGTTCACTTTGCCATAAATAACAGTTGCCTTAAAATATTTGTATCTACATTCGAGTGTCACCCTCTCCCCTTCAGTAGAGTTGTTCGAGCCCTTTCCCCATACTAGAACATCCCTCCTGCAGCACAGACCTGCTGTGTATCCTTGCACAGTGGGAGCAACACTTGTAATATTTTTCAGTGTATAGGACAGAATCTGATAAGTCAAGATGCACTGTCTGACATATTTATGGCAATTGCAAATGTTCAGTTCTCTTTATTTGTTTTGGGTTTTTTTTAAATGTGGCTATTTAGATAACAGATGTTTTGCAGCTATAATAATTTCTTATTGCTTAACTGGATAAATGGCAAATATTAGTGTCCTGGGCATGTGTTCCATTAAATAGTATAGGTTTTTCAGAGCAAGAATGCTATTTAGTTGTTTGTTTGTGGGTTTTTTTTTTTGGAGGTGTTTTACTGAGCTTTTCTTAGAAAGTAACATCTCCTGAAAGTAACATTCCTTTTACACGAAGTTCCTCAAATAAATGATGGGCAAAATATATGACTACGTGAATGTACCTTGAAAATGAAGTTGTAAGTATGTGTGTTGTAATTGTCACATAATAGAAATGAATGGATACAAGCAATTACACCTTTTTTTACAGCAAAAGCCCTCACTTTCTGGAATACAGAAAACTTACTTGCACATTTCACTGTGTTGGGAAGTAAGATTATACATCTTCAGTGGTTCATCTGCCGTGGAAGCTGGGGTTGAGACTGGATTCAGTTCACTTAAGTCCTAGTGCTGGATATGTTGTTTTTCTGGTCAGTGAAACTCCTTGAGTCCAAGGATGGCACAGAACTGAGAGGGTAAAGGCCTTAATCAGAGCCTGCATATTAAACCTGCTATGGAATCAAGTTTCTTCCAGTAACAGGAATGTCTTATCCGATTGGTTCCATATATCACCTTATCAGTCATCTTCCCAGGATCTTAGGCATAAATGTTAAACAACATTTTCAGCAAGGTCATGCACACACAAGGTAAAATTGTGCATGAAGAGGAAGTATTAACACAGAAAGACATGATAGTAACAGTTATATTACCTATGAGTACACTCTCTATTTTAGTGAAGGATAAGCAATGTACCTGTGAAGAAATGTCTGTGAGGCAGAACTTAAATACAAACAAAAGGCTGGTGGAGCAGCATCAGCAGCATCTTTCCCTGCATTTATACTCATTAGTCTAACATTTTAGTTCATGTATCTATATGTCAAGACAACTAGTGACTTCTTGTGTTTCTTGTGTGAAGTTCTGTCAATGTGTGATACTCATCACATTTGGGGTTTGTCCAAAATGGGTTTAGTCTTGTCCCGGCATACAGTTGTGATGTATCAGACCTCAGTGACCAGGATTTGCCCTTCATCATTTCGTCTGTGATCTTTACATACTCTTCTTTTTTATTATTTTGTAGGCTACTTAATGCATGAATTCCACAAATTCTGGATTGAAGAGGATCCACTGGATATAATGGAGTTCAATCGTGTCAGAGAGAAATTTCACAAGCAAATCTTGAAACAGCTCCAGAACCCAGAAATGGCTCTGTGCCCTCACTTTGCTGCATCAGAAAGTTTAATCAATATGTAGTTACTCATTCAATTTCATTTGGAAACACTGCCTCACTCTTGTGTTAGATCACTGCTTAGACCATCACTAGCATACTGAATGACCATGGCAATTGTATGCATGTTTTTGGTGCAATATTCATCTATTTTTTGTCACGTACTAGATCCCCTTCTGCTTCTCTTGTTGGGGATTCCTCATTTTAAATGGGTGCTCATATTGCCGCATTATGCAGTGTTACATTCTAAATTGATGTCTGGATATCAGAGGTTTTCTATTTTTTTAGACTTTCCTCATAATTCAGCATTGACAATTGAATTGTATTTCTCTAGCTGTGTTTTTGTATATGTGGAATAAGTAGCTGGATCTTGTATTGTGGAAGCTTTTTACTTCTTGGTATGTTTTAAGACAACTACTGGCATTTCAAGCAAAATATTTGTTTAGACCTCGTCTAGAAGATAGTGTGTGTAACTTACTTGATGCAGGCAAGCACATTAAAGCCCAATTTTCTCCATGCAGCCATTATATGCTTAATGCAGAATTAATGAGGCTTATGAGATACAAGTTTCAGTGAGAAGAGTTTATGCAGAATTGCAATCAAACTCCACAGCTGCATGAATACCAAATGGTCTGGTGATGCTAATACATCCACAGTGAACAGCAAACACACTCGCAACCACTGGATACTGGCAGGGGCCAAAAATTCTATCATCAGGCTGTCGTTACCAACACTACCATGGTGAAACATAGTCTAAATTCCTGCACATTCCTTTGAACATACAGAGGTTAGTATTTTGTGTTGCATGTTGGAAGGCAACATGATTTAGTCACCTTATACTTGGTGGATTCGGGGGAGCAAAAATCTGTTCTGTTTTTGATGTGGGTTTTTTTGGTTTGGTTTTTTGGGTTTCTTTTTGGGCCTACTGAAAATGTTGCTTTGGTTGTCAATTCAGTTCCTAAGAACTGGGAGAAACAATTGATTAGAAGGTTGAGAGCAAAACCATTTGCGTTTCCCAGACTACTTATGAAAAGAATTAAAAATGGCAAATTGCCTTTTTTTTCTAAAAAATGAGTAAAAGTGTCTGACATGAAGATTGTGTAGTATATTGAACAGCATCTACCATGGCATTTCATACCCATGGTATTTTTTACCTTCTAAGCAATCAATTTTAGTATTATATGTTTGTGTAAATCACTTGCATATGGAGATTGAGTAGTGTCCAACTACTTGTGAATTATATTAATAAATTATATGTCATTCTAAACTGAAGCATTGTGGGGTTTTTTTTTTGAGATATGCATTGATACAGGTGAAAGCTGGCTTACTGTAACGGATGGGATAAAAGGGGTTTGTGGTATTTCCCTGGACTGAAGAGTGATCTGAAATTCCTCAGGTCAGGTTCTTTATACCATTTCTAGATACAGCTTGGGCCATCACTTTATAAGTGAAAAGTATATAATGGGATGTAGTTAAAGTTCTTGGGAAGCTCCTTGCATTTAAGCCCTCTCATTTTGTGGCTGAAATGTAAGGTGGGCATTTGGGCTTCTCTGCAGGGCTGGAAACTTGCAGTCGTGGAGTTAATGAGCAAAACTCTCGGGGTGTTGTGATAATTAGTCTTTTCTGATTGATTTGGAAATATGGAGCTGGAAGTATTAACCATTGCGTATTTTACATGAAGTACAAGAAATGAAAATTGCATGTTGAACTTAACTACCATTGATTTTGGAAACCGATTATTGATAATCATGAGAATCAAGGATGATTTTGCATCAGTCTTGAAACTTCTAAAATCGGTTTCTAGCAACGTTTTTTTGTTGTTTCAAATGTTAGACTCTTGCTTTCTTTGCCTGCCCCGCTCTGACCTCAATACCTTCTGCAATTTGTTAGGCTATGCTGGTTTATTTTTAATTCTTTGCACTGGAGCTCCTGGAGCTGGTGGGGAGGGAGGCAAAGGTCCCTGCTACCTTCTAATTGCTATGATCCTCTCAGTTGTTACACCTTGTCTCAAGGTGTCAACTTGAAATAAAATCAGAAAATGTCATCTGTCTCAGTGTCAGATCTTGTCACTGTAATGTCGCTGCTTTGGGTGATTGTTTTTCCTGTCTTGTAGGGAGATGGGTTTGATGATGATAAGTGTGAAACTACGTCTCCTGTGGAGGCTCTGCATGCTGGTGCCTACAGATCTTACCCTGCTGCCCACTCATGCTTCATCTGTGTGGCCTGTGACATCCTGGCTCTCAAAACCCATGTCAAACCTGGGGCAGAGTGTCCCTGGTGCCTGCCAAACTGGGTGTGCACTACTGAGGGAGAATGGCTGCCTGGCACTGCCTCCCATCCTCAGGAATGGCCCCTTACCACACTGCAAACCTGAACTTACATTAAAAAAGACAACCTCCAGACTGACCCGTCAGGAGCTGGATGTTGGTTTCCTTAGGGAGGAGAAAATGAAAGAAACAAGAAAAAAGTGAAAAGTGTGTTTCAAAAAAGTAGAATCATGATCTATACTCACTGCAGGGTGCAGGTATAGCTTTATCTAAGAGTAGAGAAGACTTAGGTTGGATCTTCTGAAAAGCTTTCCACAGCTTCATGGTTGCTGCACTTCACCTGACCTCTCCTGGAGGCTCCCATGAAGCCACCCAGATGCTTGCTGCTGGGAAAGCACCATCCTGGCCCTGCATGGCAGCCAGGGCTGCCTGCCCACCCTGTGGAGCTCCTCAGCCCCTTCCTGTTTTAACAGGTATTTTTCTTAGGTGAATTATTTATGTTGGCAGTGGCATTCAACCCAGGTGTTTTTAAAAGGCCCAGAAAAGTTGTTAGTCTAAGATACTCTTTGGTTTATAAAATACAAGATAGTGTACTGATGCTCTACAGAGCATGTCTTGCTCTGGGCAGGTAGGTAAAAATATAGTTGATAAAAACATGATATTGGCAGGTTGTATGTGATTTAAATTGCGGAAATGTTTACCTTTGCTTAAAGCCAGAAAAAAGGACCACATAGTGTTGTGGTTCTTTAGTTCTCTATGCAAAATTACACAAGGGTGGCCTGTATTTCTCTGTTGCAGATTCTCTGTGTCGCTTCCTGTAGCACAGCACTATTTATGCCAGCTAATGTGAATGTAAATTGTTGCTAGGGCTCCTTCAGCAGCGTAGGTGGGCACTGATTTGTCTTCAGTAACCTCACTGCTGCACCAGATTCTGTGGAGCTGGGGTGGTGAGTGCCGGCAGGATCTGTGCCCAGGGTTTTGATTACAGCCAGGAAGAGAGCGAGTGCTGCTCCGGCCGTCTGTCACTTCTTGGCTTGTAGCTTTTTTCTTCTTTGGGGAAGGCAGAAGTATTTTTTCTGAGGTTCTTACTGGCCCTTTGGGAAGGTATTTTTTGAAACGCTGGTGGCATTTCTAGGTACTATTTTTAGAAGCAAAGTCCATTTTATTTATGCAGTTTGTCTTGGACAATTGTAACTCCTGCTGTTTCTTGCAGCAGCACTTAAGCTGGACTGGGGAATTTCCTGTCATGTAGAAAGTAAAGAGGATTAATTCATTGTCCTTGCTAATGGAAGACCAATCTTTAACATCTGTACTGCGTGCCCTGTGGGGCACAGCTGGGTGACAGTGACTTAGCAGTGCTGGCTGGAGCACTCTGCTGCAAGCAGAAGATTTTCAGCATGTGCCTAGTTGAAGTGTGTTAGTTGGAGCAGGATGTATGGGAACAGGGTGCTGATGCTCAGGTTAATATACCCAGGTCTGCTGCTACTGACCTAGAGAATGACTGATTTCATCATGCAGTTGGTATCATTTCCTTTATCCTGCCCTTCATGGGCTATGGTTAGCTTTTAACATTTCATTTGCTGACTTGTCCATTTTTGTTATAATGTGCCCTGAGTTTTTTGACCCTTCCACAGGGGCAGCCAGTATTGCAGGGCTGCTCATTAGTGAGGTCTTGCAGATTGAAATCATTCGTGCACGAGCTCTAGAGGAAGCCTCAATCCACAGCTCTGCCGCATGGACAGATGTGACTGAAGTAGGAATCAGTTACAGCCTGAAATAGTAACCCTGGGCAGTTCTATAGATGCTAAATTCAGGCATTCCACAGGTTCTGTTGGGAAGTAGGGGAACTCTGTATGTACTTCACTCTGTCCCCTAGCTGGCTCTTAACAAGCTTGACACCCTCAACATGACCATTTTGGCATCATAGGAAGACTCCTTTGTGAATGACTCTCATAACCCCTGATTTTTTTGGAGAGCTGTTCTACTTTGAATCTTGCTACTGCCCTGTTCTTGACCTCTCATTCCTCACTTTGAATTGGTCCAATGTGAGTTGGAATTCTGTACTAATGCATCCTCCAGGCTGCACCCAGAAAAGCAGTATGGCTCTCTTCTGTACCCTTGCGTCATGGGTTCAGCAGCAGCAGTCATTTCTCTTTAAGTAGTAGCTGGTGAGCACTGTGTTTTGGATTTTCGGCTTGAGAACAGTGCTGATAACACCAGTGTTTATAGTTATGGCTTAGAATGTTTAGGCAGGCCAAGGACTTTCTGAGTTTCATACTCTGCAAGGGAGGAGGGGAGCCGGGAAGAAGCCGGATGGAAGCAGAGACAGGGCACTTGACCCAAACTGACCAAAGAGGTATTCCATACCATAGCACGTCATGTCCGGGAGGT
>JASSUY010021147.1:0-14503 GCA_032466535.1 Forpus xanthops | reverse complement strand
CCGTGAAGTGGGCGGGAAAGAAGGTTGGGAGGAGTGAGTGGGCAGGCAGATTGATTTACGCCTGAAACCATGACAGGGCCAAATTAAATAATGCTGAATGGAGAAGGAGTTGATTTGTATTTGGTTTGGGTTTTGGGGGGGGCTGTTACTTTTCTTCTATCTTTTCACCAGTTTCTTAATTTTTTTTTTTTTTTTTTTTTTTTTTGTTATTTCTTTGTAGACATAAACTTTCCCAAAACACCCCCACTCAAATCAGTGATGGCAGATACTTTACGTGTTTTTGGTTTTGGAAGAATGTAATTGAGAAAAATTGTAATGTCTACTACATCATGGCTAAAGAAATACAGGGGTAACGTAAAAGAAGTCAATAGTAAATCTTTTGATTATATATTTTAAATTAAATTTGTGGCATGATGAAAGGTAGGAGACAGAATTCAGTGGACTTGATAGACTCAGTGGACTTGATAGACTTGATAGTCAGCTCTATGTTCTTGTTACATTTGCACATCTGACAGTGAATTTATAATACTGCCTTCTCTGTCTTTGTGAATTTCTGGAACTTTTGTCTGGAACTTTTACAACAGTTTGAATTGCAAAGTATATATAAGAAGTCTGTGTTTTGCACACCTTCTGGAACAACATGGAGAAGCAAATGCTATTACACATTATTAAAAACAGAGCTTCTCTCTATTGATAGATCTGAGATAAGATCCAAGACGTAGCACAGGTGAATAAATTAGATTAGTGAGTTGTATAACAGGTCTCACTTAGCATGGATTATCATAGAATCCTATCAATACCTGCTGCATACTGGAACTTATTGTATCCTACTACATAATATTTCAGAGACGAATGAAAAGGATGGGGGAAATCTAATTCTTCACAGCTCAAGAAGGCTCACTGGCATTAGGAATTTAATTTAGATGGACCACTGGGAGAAAGAAAGGAAAGCCACAGGGCAGTATTGGGAAATGGAAGGAAAAAAGAAATACAGTCCCTTACTCTGGGCAGTACAGAGCTCAGAAGTTGGAGGGACTGTGCATGCCCGCAGCAGAGAGTGGAAGCATATTATAGTAGATGAAATAGGTATTAAATCCTTTGCTTATATTTTTTTCAGTCATAGTTGAGAGAAGGATGATGAAGAAAAAGAGGACCTGTATCCATAGCCATGGAGATCTATACAGAAAAGTTACTAAGAAGTGTTTACTGCCTAAGTATTTTAGTTTTTAATACAGTATTCTATGTAATAGAAGACCCCTGCCCAGTTTCGCAATAAAAATAATATTTGAAGAGAACTCTGATGCTCTAAAGGTGACAGTGAGTAGATATGCTATGTTACACGTAGCCAAAATTACATTTGCTTGTGTCTATGCTCAAGTGCACTGGTAAATAAAAGTTTTTTTCTAATGCAGACTAAAATAGAACAAGGAAGAGCAAAAAGAGCAACAAAATCTGCAAAGCTGCCTCTTTAGAATCTGAATTGCTGTCCTACAAAAGCAGTTAACAAGAGCATGCTAATCAAGACACAACATTACAAATTAAAATTTACATGCAAAAAACTGAAATATTTCTGAAAGGTATTCTGTTCAACATCTGTTTTAGGCAGTCATAGAAAATTAAATGTAAGGAGTCACTTGCAACCATGTAATTATTATAATAGTCTTTAGGACCAAACTAATAACTTAGTGATTACAAAATACCTGTGTATAATGGAGCTTTCTTGGTCAGAAAATCAATCACCTGCATATTTCAGATATTTACTTAATTGGAGGTGGAAAAATAAGTTTTTACTGCTTGTCATAAATTCCTCTTACCTCTACAGGAACATCACAGAGAACAACATTTGGGATGGCATTTATTCTTTGTATTTATCTCCTTCTTTCATGGGCCATTGGGAAGAGGAGGATTGTTTCCAAACTCCTTGTAACAATCGTACCGCTGCATCAAGCCCATTGACTGCTTTCTGGATTTCTACCTGCAAAGCCAGAAAGAATCTGATGCACAGGCCGTCACTGAAAATGGCCAAGACCTTTGTTTCATCTTCAGTGTTCAATTTCGCAACTTCATGCTGTAGCATATTCCTTCACTGGTATTCATACTAGTGAATACTAAAACTGTATACCTGCAGTGGTCCAACATTCTTCTTGAGCTAATAGGGTGAATACTTAACCATGTCTCAGTTTATTGGGAATAATACACTGTTACATTCAGCTGAGGTCTTGCTGTCTAACATTGTGCTGTGGCATGGAGATACACAGCTAGCAATAGACATCAATGCCTTCTCAGAGATGAAGAATTTAAGGTGGTCGGAGAAAGATGCACAGTATATACACTGTATCTATGAACAAAATCTTTTTAATTTGTTTGACAATAACAAGGAAAAATTAGCTGTCAGTTCTCATTTTGGTACATGATAGTAGTTCAGTGTAAACTAAATTAGTAATTTAAATCAGTTTAGTAACTTATGCATTTGAGTGAGAAGAATATGCTACATCATAAACAAAGAGCTACTTTACTTCAAAAGTACACTACAATTAAACATAGCTCCTCATCTTACGGAATGAATCTTGAGGCAAAGCACTAAGCTTTGTGTGTTGTCATGGTTAAATTTACAGGGAAACGACATACAAGCTTTCAACACCTTAAGAAAAATTAATTACCTAAAATATAACAGACCAAATGGCCAAGCATAAGGGGTAGCATCACTGTTATGGATGAGCAGCTATATAGCAAAATTCTCCCATTACATCTTCATTCAACTATGCTATGGAATTATAACAAGGTCTCTTGAATGTCATCACTGCACACTGAGCTGCTTAAGGTGTCTTACTAATTGCAAGTCACTCCCATGGATTTCATGTAGGAATGACATCACTTCTAAGTGAAGAAGACTGGGGTAAACACATTGAGTCATGCTCTTTTTTGACATTCCTAATATTCTGTGGATTTTAATTTACTACTTAGATCAACTGATGCCTTCATCTATTATTAAGGATTTATTGGGTCCTCTTCTCTTTGTTGGTTACACTTCAGGTAAGATGCAGGAGATTCTCTGCAGAAGGTATGTTACTCAATAGCTCTCCGTGATTTGTTAGTGAAAACCTTAACAGCACAATTTTTTGCAGTTCAGTGTCCTCTGTTTGGGCTTGAAAGTCTAGACATTGCTTAGAAAAATACTTGTTCATTTTGCATCTCAGTTATCTTTTCAAACAGTAATTGCTGCTTTTCTTCCTCCTTTCTTTGGAAATTGTGCATCTGCTAGGAATACTTTGTGGAAGAAATCTATATAGCTTATCGTTTTGATGGGTCAGGATCCACAGTAATCAAGTTATTTAGAAATTTTAGAACCTCTTGATGTGCATCTTTAGACAGAATTTTAGTAAGTAAATGTTATGCTTTTACAAGCATAGAAATACTCCCATTTCTGCTTATATGGAACAAGACTCAGTAGGAAGCTTTTACAGAGTTTTGGTGGTTTTGCATCTGGTACTTCTTGACTCAAAAGGTAATTTCAATACATTTTGAATGCAGCTCTTATGGTTGCAGTGCACTTTATTAACATAAAGTCAGGCCTACTGTCAAAAGAACTAACCTGGACAAAAACAGACTCCCTTTTAACTCAACAAGAATCAGAATGCAAATAAGAATTTAAAAGGAGAACTGTTATTACTAGCCTGGGTCAGAAGCCAGAAGATGAATGAAATGAATCCAGCTGCTATTGTACTTAAAAGTTAAGCTCATATTTTTTGGTGCTAACTCATGAGTTCTGTTTACATTCCCCATTACTATGGAGTCATCTGGGAACCTGACATCAAATATTCAACTTTTGATCTTTTTCCCCTAGGAAATCATCTATTTCTGCAGCTAATGTCACACAGCTGTAGGTGTCACAACTGTAGCTCCCTGTATTCACCATCCTCTGCCACTTTCTTCTGGCACCTTTTGTGCTTCAAAGCATCAGTCTGGTTCTACTCACTGGCTTTTGCCACAGAACCAGATTCTGCACAACCACTGACCAATTTTAGCTACTGTCTTCTGCACTGGACTAATTGGCAGTTCTTTTTTCCTTAATGACATTATTATCATCAGGTATCTTCTAGGACAATTCTAGGACAATAAGGCAAGGGTGGGGGCCACAGAAACAGAATAAAAATTTAATTCTAGTTTCTTTTCATTCTCATTTACAAAAAGCAGATTAAAGAAAAATAATCAAGGCATTGCAAACTATAAGAAATTTGCCTATGTCCATATTCTTTCTTACTCATAGGCCAGGTCCAGCACCTGGACACCTTAGTGTTTCACAAAATAACTCAAGACAAAAGTATTTTTGTAACCCTATACTTATCCACCTCACTTAAAAGGGGGTGAGGAAGAATACATCTTACACTGGCCAAGAAACAGGAACTGCTAGGAGCCCTGCAGGTACAATACTCCATAGCTCCTAATAGCATGTACAGATCTATAAACTTTTGTAATCCAGGTGGAAATTCCTACAGCTTTGCCTGGAATAAATGTTATAAAGAAAATAAAAGCCTGTAAAAATGAATGTTAGGGTTTTTTTTGTTTTGCTTTGTTTTTAAGGGGAAAATGTAAATGTAGCTTTCCTGTTCTTCGCATGATTTATTGCTACTTTGTATCTTTAGGATAACACAAGTCCATTTTATTGTTCTACTGGATAGCACTTTTTTCCATGTATGGTTGAGCAAAGAATAAACAGGCTCATAACTGTCAGTGCATAACTTACTGCCAATGTTGCCTTGGGGTCACATTAACTTATATACCTAATTTTTCTTTTTTTTCTGCTTTTTAATTAATAGATTTTCTTACATGTATACATTTAGCATTTTCTTTTTTAGCTGACATGGTCTCCTTTTGGGGTTTTCCCTGTGGGTGTGAGAGAAAGAGATTGATGAATTATAATTTGATGAAGGTAGTTATGGTAGCAGAAACCAAGAAATGGAGTATTTGCAAAATGCCAGAGGTGAAGGAATAGGATATACATGATTAAAGTTGCTATAAAATCAAAGCTGTCAAAGCAACAATAGCAGTAAAAGAGAAATATTCAAGCAATGTTGGCTTTCCCAGAACATCCAGTGGTGCCATGAAACGTATTATTTCGGCAAGTCTGTTAGGAATACAGGTTTGGATTGGTTATGTTTCTCATTCACTACAAAAAACATATGTTGAACTATAAACATTGTTTGCTCCAGGAATTTCATCTGGGACAGCTGGGGATTGCAATTTCCTAATAGCATTCACAGTGAAAACATTTACAGCAGTCTATACAAGGACTGACTGAACAGAAGAAAGGCAAAGAACCTGGAGACCAGACCTGGAGAAACAAAGTGCAGCAGAAGTACCACAGAGAATCTGACTTAGTAAAGGACTGATGTAAGCAGGGTATAAGGGCTCTCTTTAATATAAAGTACATTTGATTGTGATCAAACACGTACAGTCAGACTTTTGGAGTATTGGTGGCTGAGTAAATCAGTGCCTCAAGTTTGAAGGGGCAAAGGAGCAACTGGAAACTAACTCCCCTCTTAAATATAATCTACAAATTAAAGCAAACAGATAAACCCCATAATTTTCTCTTTTGTAACTTTACTTCAAAATTTGTTGACAAGGATTTAATGCTTTGTTAGAAGTTTTGTTTTGCCCTAAAGCCTAGGAATGATAGGAGAACATGTCCAAAACACTTGTTTTTTTTTTTTTTTTTTTCATTTGTTGAGGCAAAATAAAAACATAAATGAAGCTTTGTGCATGCAGACAAAACCCTGTGGGCAGCCCTAAGACTGGAGAACCTCAGGAGATATACATATTGCTACATAACAGCTAGCCTCCCTCTGGCAGAAGGTGGGTAGGCAATGGAGAGAGAGACAGTTCCCATAAAGGATAAACTCAATGTTCCTTTTCAATGGCTGCTGTGAATCGCTATTGAGAAAGAACAGAACTATAGTTTATATATTCCCTTCAGGAAAGTACTGAAGGGAATAGCAAAAGAGGATGATGACTGCAAGAGGAAGCAAAGAAAAAATATTAGAAGTGAAATGATTAAATGCGATTGGTCGAAAGAAAAGCACAGTGGAAACTGCTTTTTTAGATGTACTTGAAGATGCCATTATGAAGAAGGAGGTATAGAAAAATAAAACAGACATGTTTTCAAAAAGAGAGCACAGAAGCTGCTGAACGATAGTTCAGACTGAGCAGCTTTATCTGCTAGCCCAGAGAAACAACATGTTTCTCACATGGAAAACCTCAAAAGGTGCAGAATGAGGTTGTAGAGCAGTGATGATGAACAGATTTGGAGTCTAGTGTCACATTTAATATTAAAAGATCCATGTCTTGTCACTCTTTTGTTCCAGCCCAGATCTCTGACAGTGCTCAAGTTGACACTGTTGCCAACGATTTGCAAAAAGGCTGTGAGAAAACTGATATAAACCTGGAACTCAGACCAGATTAGTTCAAAAATGTTTTCAGTGACACATCCCAAATGTTCACCTTGCCCTTTTTTTCAGTGAAACAGGTAATGTATGGACTTTTTTTTATGCACAGACTGAGGAATGAGTTGAGTTTGACTTAGAAATTTAAAAGCAAAAATAAAAAACGCAATCCCCCAGTAGATGCAAAACCTACAGCTGCATTCAGAACTACACTAGGAAAGGACTCATGCCAAGGAAGACAAACCAAATATTTCCCTGTTCTGTGTAGTTCTCTAAGACATGCTTACTAAGTATTAGAGACATGTCTAAACTTAGGCTTTACTGGTTTACATTACGCAGTTCTCTATCTGAAAGTGAACTAAAGAATTTCAGGTTTAGCCCTGGAATCAGCAGAATTATTCTAGTCACACTGCCAGGGTTATTGTCTTCTCTGTTTCCCTCCAGTGCAAAAACTGTAGCAATGCATTCGTTTCCATATGGACAAGTGGAGGTTTCCCTGCTTCAAGGAATTAGTTGAGCAGCAACAGAGAACACCCTTAGCTAATGACAGCAAAAGGCCTGCAGGGAATGATCAGGTACTAGAACTCCTCCAGGAGCAAGTACTTTGCTTTTAATATTGTCCTGCCATTAAAGGTGAGATTTCAATGCTGTCTAGAAATACCTAATCTGAGTGGGACTCTGGGCACCAAACTCATTAGGGTTCATTTTTCAGTAAATCTAAAAAAAAATGATAAAGGTGCCAATTATTTTTTTCCATGAAGACTTTAATATGTACACATTTCGATTTAGGTTTTTTGGTTTACATTAAATGAAGTTTTTATGAACACAGTAAAGTAACACTCTTAAACACAGTGCACTAGCACTTTTGATATATGCTAGACTATTTATGTCCCCATCTGTTCAAAAGACATTGTCTGATCCTTTATTCCTGCAAGTACTTTATTGTGTCCTCATTACGTATCCTTGACACTACTAGCTGTATTTGGACACTGAAGTATTTCTCACATTTTAATGCACTCTTCATGTTACCTGGTTTTTGCTTTCATTTTCCCTGAAGTCTTTAGCAGACAGCAGCCATCTCACTGAAAACAAGGTCTGGTACTTCCAAACAAAGCTTCAAAAGCTATTTAAAAACAAAGGAATGCTTATTGTTTGTCTTGTGTTCAAGCTCATTGAAACCTTATTCAGTAGAGTGCAGTGATTTTAATCAGGAAATTGAAATTAAATAGCTCCTAAAAACTGATTTTTAAAAGGCAATACTAAAGCAAAATCAAAGTGAATTGATCTTGGATCCATCCAGTCACCAAATCTGATTTTCTAGTTTCCTTATGTAAACTCTAAATCCAGACAGCTAGTAAAAGGATAAGCTTTTAGTTGAAATAGCAGACTTGCTAGGGTCTAAAGGGAACAAACAGAACTATGAAAAAACAGACCTTTGGAACATACAAAATTCACCTGATCTTGTTTTTACAAACCCAAAGCTCTTCCTAATTTACAAGTACGTCAGTAAAACTGTATATTACAGGTCTTCCAACCATACTTCTGGTGACTAAAAGCAAAGCTATAGACTCTTTCTCATGAACAGTCTTATGGTTTTTTTTGGTTTAGTCAAGTCCAGCATGTCAGAGGGTGAGAGCTCACACAAGGATCTCAGGAAAGACATAAAGATAATGCCTGGTGATGTAATTCTGCAAACTTATTAATTACCTGTGAATGTAGGTGAAAACTCAAAATGAAAAGAACTATTCTAGAATCCACCATACACAGACACTGAGCTGCTGTGCTTGCTATCCATAAGTTATTTCCTGTGTTTTATGTACTGTATTATCTGTTACAGCCAATGATATTTCTTATGGGAAAAAAAAATATAGTATATAAGCCTACATATTTGCAGGCACATGTATCTCCAAAAATGCCATAAGACAAAAATACATTAGTTGTGGAAGAATTACGCCACAAAATACTAGTTCCTTGTACCATAAAATTAATAGCATCCATTCTCTACCAAAACAAAAGGAATACTTCAAAACTAAGCATGTCAGTCATGCTCTGTATTACATAAAATGAGTAAAATTGGAAAGCCATCCCACAATCCTAACATAACACAGTATTTTAAGTATGACAAAAAATAACTTCAAAGACCCAAAGCATACCTGGAATACAGATTTCACAAAAGCAGAGGATGGACTTTTAAGTGGGATTTAATATTTCTGTTGTAAAATATAATTTTCTGTTACTGAATGCTTATATGTGCAAAGAAATCTTTACAGTCTTTTCTGGACTATAATTTCTATTAACTTCTAATCTCTATTTTTATCTTTCCTACCAGAATCTTGTTCCTGTTCAAAGGAAGTAATCTCAGGACGAAAACTCTCCAAAGGAAAATGGATTAAAAAATGTGCATGACACTGTTTTCTCCAAAACTCACTTGTTTAGGTCACCATAGATCTGATACGATAAGATTTAAAATTCCATCTGAAATAACAGGCTTTGGAATACATTTATAGTGTTATTTCTGCAGTTCTTAGTACTTCTGTGGTACTGAGGCTGTTCTTAGACAAAAAAGAGATTGCAGCATGAAAGCAATTGCCTTCCTCCTACCACATCTCCTTCACCTGAAGCTTTTTAACAAAGGCAGTCCAAGCATTTAACTATAGTTCTATCTATCACAGTTCCTGCCTAGAAGCTGGAATGCAGCAACAGTTCTAACCCAGATCTAATGCTGAATACCTGGCTTTTTTATTTTAAGAGAAAAGTTTGGGAGTTTTCTTCAGGCATTCTAGTTTTGCTTTCATACTTGCATATAAGTAAAGAATGACAGTGCATGGAATACAAGTGCTCCTTTTGCAGGAGAGACATAATTTTTTATTTCAGAATAATTTTAAAGATCATACAGTGAAGAGAGCACAGACAGTTATTCCCTACAATAAATATTCATAACTATTCTTAAAATTAGTAAGGAAATCTATTTTACTCTATTTTCCACCATTGTTTGTTTTTTGTTTTTTTTTTTTATTGCTGCACTTCCTGAATCTAATCAGGGGTGAAGGTAGATCTGTGGAATACTGGAAAAAAAAAACCTACAGGGGAGTCCAGTCAGAAATATTAAGTACAAGGGCCTAAAAAACAAGTGTATTCTGAGAAAATGCTTAATATGTGAGCTTCTAATCCCCTTAGACAGGTATGTGTGTATATAGATGTGCAGTATATATGCATATATATGTATACATATGCACTCATGTATAAGAACTGATCTTTGATTTTCTATGCCTTGAACAAACGGTACTTCTGAACCACATAGGGAAAAGGCAACAGCAAACTCATAACTAAAATATAAACGTCATCAATAATTTTTATTCAGATAATTCCAAGCTGATGTTTTTTTTCAACAGGGAATGCTTGGATTTCTCCATGACTTTTCCATTGGAAAAGCAGGGAGGAGTCAGATGAAGCTGATTCAACCCTTTGCTGACTGTTATGATTGGCTTTCTAGCCCTTTGAACCTTGGAGCAGCAAAATCAGGCTGTAATGCAGACCAGAATATGGCTTTAAGCCCTTATGATTTCAGCAGCAGCAAATAAGATTAATATAGTTTTGAAAAAGCACAATGAACTTCATAGGCCTGATAGATTTTCAAAGTTAGGGCCAAGTAGTTGAATGTGAAGCCACACATTTCTTAGAGTGTCTGGATTCGTATAACTGAGATCTTTACAGAAATTTAAGTGTTGACAGATAAGATGGAATGCTTTCATGTATTTAATGTCTCTTCCACCCTGCTAAATGAGAACTGTAGTGCCACAGTTTCATGTGCTTGTAAAGAAAACTACCTTATAAAAATTTAAAATCAGCTTCATTTTTAAAAATGCAGGAAGAAAGAAATGTTAAATAAACATAAACTAGTGTTATTTAAAGTATTTCAAAGTTGTAATAGTCTCAGTGGCTTTTTTTTTTCCTGTCTATTCTCAGCATCTGTAACAGAAGTTGTTTGAAATGCAATTAGTGAGAGAAGTTTGAAAGGAAAGCTTGACAATTCTGTTCAATAAAAATATTTATTGTTATTTTACTGGTCTGCGAATGTCATGATTTTTCCTTTGGGGCTCAGAATTGCACTTTAATACCTTGATAGATCATAACTGTTAGGTTATTATAAAATGTTGACAGATAAGGCTGTGATTTGTGAAAGCTCTATATGAATTTTACCTTTAATTTCTGTTAACATTTGACAGAGCTTCATGACATTAGAACCAGAAAGTTCATTGAAATTCAGCAGTAGTTGAGTACCTTGCACACATTTCTCATTTACAGATAACACTTGTACATCTCTTGACACAAAGATTCAAAATTAATCTCGTCAAAAGCTGTATGAAACACGCACTGTTTTATTTCATAATAAAATTGAATGCATCAAAGGGCCTCTGTGTTGGTAAATTACTCCAGTTGGGCATAGGGAGGATTTTTAATTGGTTTGCATCTTTTCTGTTCTGACAATGTTATATCAAACACATCAAAAAGTAAATAAATGACTGAGGTTGCCCCCAAGGTGGCATGTCAGCAGCAGTGTTTCGGAAAATTATTACCAAAATCATGAATGGCTCATACTGCCTAACAGCTTCTGGAATTTTTCTGTTTATTTGTGTAATAAAGTATGAACAAGCTTTGTGAGTTATGAATCAATATTTAATGAAGTCTAGCTTTCATAACTGACATATTTACTTATTAACATAATCAGCTATTTGAAGAAAAATATACCAATATAACAAAATAAATAACATGCAATAAATACTAAGTACACAATAAATATACTAGTACACCAATTTTGGTTTTCCCCAAATTTTGTGCTTTAGTCCTCCCTTATTATCTAGGGTGAAGTATTATTCAAAACTGCTTCTGTATCAGTGACTCATGGAAGATACAGTGGTAGCCTGGAAAGAAATTACATGCAGTTTTTAAAAAATGCATCGTTATCAGAGCACTTCTTCAGAGGTCCCTCAGAAGGAAAGCAACCCATCAGGGAGAACAACACGCCCCAACAACAAACTGACTGTAGAAGTTAGAAGTCAAGCTGCTGAAACCTGGTAATTTACAGACTCTCCCTTAACAATCTGCAGTACAGGGTGGATAATCCAGACGCCCTGCTGAATATTCTTTTAGCCCTAGAAAGAGCATTTTCATATCCTTTCTCAAGAGCTATTGCAGAGGTTATGATTTTTCTATTTGTTTTCACCATTAAATAACCCAAGGTCTAACTTAAAAGATATTTCCTTTTGAAATCCTTGAGATATTTCTCAAGGATTAAGAGCATGAGAAAATGCCTAATAAGCATCAAATTTTCTTCATCTCATGGATCCTATTGACTTTAAACTAACATTGATTTCACCAGAACATGTAGACTAGTGGCAGGTTCATAATTTCATATAATAGTTGCATCATCTTTACTACTTTATTTCTAGTTAATTATCACCTTAACAGAACTGAAAGCGAGAACACTATTTTCACCTTTCTAGGTGGGATGAAGTTAATCCAACTCTGTAACCTATTTCATATTTGAAAATATCAGACAGCTGGTATTCAGATCACAGCAGAAGGTACTTAGTGGAAACAACTGTCAGATTTGATTTATTTAGCATTATTCAGATTTACAACCAAAGGCTTTTAACTGATGTGTGAATTCTAGAGAGACATTTAAATGCCTTTCTGCTATTTTGATTGTTTGCTATAAAATTTTGTCTTTGACAAATCTACAGAAGTGCATTATTTTTTATCATTGTAACCAGGGTCCTTTTGGTTTTGTTGAGATGAACGTGACTTGGGTTGTGTGTTTTTTTAAACTAGAGTTATATGAGACATTGTTTTCTGAGCCCACACTTTACTAAGGAGTTCCAATACACTTCTAAGTTTTTTGTTCCATCTGCACAAATATTCATATAAGACATCAGGTAGCTAGGTATATTCTGGTGATAAATATACAGGGTCATTCAACCAAGTACTGAATGTGGATTTTCAAATGCCAGAAGTGTGGATCTCTTCCATTTCCCTAAAGTAATAATTTTATTGGCTACTTTTATATAAGCAAGTATCTTATGCTGGGACAGAAACTGTAGCTAATGAAATGTAGCTAATGCATTACAAATGAAACGTAGCAGCTTGAGACATGTACCAAGATTTCAATTTTTTTGGATGCTGATCTGACTTGATCTTCAAACCTCTTAAAGTTGTGTTACCAGTATGAAATAGAATATTGTGTAAAAATAGGCATGTTTGTTAAAAAAAAAAAAAAAAAAGAAGCAAAATGGAATGGGTAATTTAATTCAAATGCCAGTCTTCAAGAACTAAGATTTTGGCATTGACAAAATAGCACAAATAAGCGTAAATGGAACAGGGTTTTTTTTCCAACAATATGAATGAATGCTGCAAAATAAGAATTTATCTTTTTCTTTGGGTTTATAGAATCATAGAATAGTTAGGGTTGGAATCCTGAACTGTTCAGCAGTATCATACTCCTTGATGTCTTCCACTGGAGTAATAGCATTCCAAAGAGAAAAAAAAACCCAAACTGATACATATGAACACGATCAACTGGAAGATCCTTCAAATGAGCATCACGGGGATAAGAAAAAAGAGAAACACTATTCATTTTTGACAGAGCTGTATGTACAACTCCAAGTAATTCATCTCTAGATAATCTATTTCAGATATAAAACTAGTAAGAGCTTTCTTTGAAACATAATCTAGTCAGATAGAGATGAAACCATAAAGGTCAGGATACATTCTGGAATTCAGATACATACTGAGGTGCCAAACACATTCAACTGCGTAAATTTATCCTTAATGCAATTTCCATTCCTGTTCCCTAGACTTCTGTGAGGAGGAATGGAGTGATTCTTGTATTTTCTTGCTACCACACAGGAAAACAAGAAAAAGAAGCTGTAAAGGTCTGCCAACCTAAGAAATGGCATTGAAGTAGGATGTAAACAACAATTATGGAGTAAAGAGACTAAGGATAAATATATGGCTGAATTACGATCATCAAAGTACCTCTACTCTGGAATCAAATCATATGCAAACCACTAGAGATGCAGCCAATAAGAATGTATAACCTTTTATAACATGTCCAAAAAAGTACATTCTATATAGGTTAAATGGGTTTTTTGGCTTTTTTTGATTGGTTGGTTTTAGTATTCTGGTTTTTTTGTGGTTTTTTTTTTTTTGGTTTGGATTTTTTTGTATGAGTGATTTTTTAGTCTAAATAAAGGAATTGAGATTAAGATTCCTCCATGCTTTATTTACAGGATTTTCAGAAAATGTGAAGTCACTGCAGTAGCATAGATTCCAGCAACTAGCATTATTCTTAAGGTAAATATTCAGGGTATTCTGTCATTACATCTTCAACAAATAATGTTCTTTCAAGCATTGTGAAAAAGAAGCAAACTGATGCATGTGAAATAGCAGCTGGCATCCAGTTATGGCCAGCCACCAATAAAACCATTAAGTGCACAAAAGTATAAAATAAGATTGTACAAAGAAACAATTCCTGACAGTGATCTATAGCCCCACTTCAAAAAGGAAATCTTAGTTGAGTGACACATGAAGAATTGTAATAAAAAATTAGAAGCTCAATACCACAGTCCCAGGCTACATCAATCTTTGTTTCCAATGACAGTTTCTGCTTTTGAGTCAAACTGTTACTAGAAAATCAAGATAAGTTCTTTTGCTCACCAATTGTCACAGAATCACTATTCATCGCATGCATAATTTTCCAAACAGAAGAGAAAAAATTTCTGAACAACAATTAAAGGGTTAGTCTCACACAGTCTTTGAAAATTTGGACGTGACTTTTTCTAGATGACAAAAATGTTGACCCAAGTTCAGTCAAACATGATCAAAACAATGTTGTGTATAGTTTTCCATACCATCTTCAGCGTTTATACTTCCTCTCAGCACCTAAGAATACAACACTAAACAAAAGGACTTTGTCAGAAGGTTGATGGAGGTGATCCTGCCCCTCTACTCTACTCTCATGAGACCTCACTTGGAGTATTGTGTGCAGTTCTGGTGTCCTCAAC
>JASSUY010021146.1:0-20156 GCA_032466535.1 Forpus xanthops | reverse complement strand
TGATCAGGGGACTGGAGCACCTCCCCTATGAAGATAGGATGAGAGAGTTGGGGTTGTTGAGCCTGGAGAAGAGAAGGCTGCGTGGAGACCTCCTAGCAGCTTTCGAATATCTGAAGGGGGCCTATAAGGATGCTGGAGAGGGACACTTCATGAGTGACTGTAGTGATAGGACAAGGGGTAACAGGGTTCAAACTTAAACAGGGAAAGTTTAGATTGGATCTGCGGAAGAAATTCTTTCCTGTGAGTGTGGTGAGGCACTGGAATGGGTTGCCCAATGATGTTGTGAATGCTCCATCACTGACAGTGTTCAAGGCTGGGCTGGACTTAGCCTTGGGTGATATGGTTTAGTGAGAGGTTTCCCTGCCCATAGCAGGGTGGTTGGAACTAGATGATCTTAAGGTCCTTTCCACCCCTAACTATTCTGTGATTCTGTGATTCTATGTAGCTCTTGATACTACACATGCCCTTTGTGATTCTTTTATGATTGTTGCTTGTGTTTGTTTTGTAAGGCACAAAAAGTAGTTGACACACTTGTCTTATTCTAGTACCATCTAGCAGTTCATCTCAGCTACCTCATACCCAGGTGTAGGACCTTGTACTTGGCATGGTTAAATTTCATCAGGTTGGCATCAGCCCACCTCACAAGCATGTCAAGGTCCCTCTGGATGGCATTCCTTCCCTCCAACGTATCAACCAAACCACACAGCTTGGTGTCATCAGCAAAGTTGCTGAGAACGCACTCAATCCCACTGTCCATGTCACCAACAAAGATGTTGAACATGACTGGTCCCAACACCTATCCCTGAGGGGCAACGCTTGTTACTGATCTCCAGCAAGACATTGAGCCATTGAGCACAACTGTTTGTGTGCGGCTATCCGGCAGTTCTTTATCCTCCGAATGGTCCACCTATAAAATTGCTTAGTCTCCAATTTAGAGACAAGGATATCATGTGAGACAGTGTCAAACACTTTGCACAAGTCCAGGTTGAAGACATCAACTGCTCTACTCCTGTCTATCAGTTCCGTAGCCCCATCTTAGAAGGCCACCAGATTGGTCAGGCAGGATTTCCCCCTATTGAAGCCATGCTGGCTGTCACCAAGCCCCTTGTTGTTTTTCATGTGCCTCAGCATGCCATCCAGGACAGCCTGCTGCAAGGTTTTGCCAGGCACAGCTACAGGTTGAGCTGAGATTCAGAACAACCCTGAGGAGAAGGACTTGGGGATGTTGGTTGATGAGAAAATGAATATGAGCTGGCACTGTGATCTTGCAGCCCAGTATGCCAACCATGTCTTAGGCTGCATCAAAAGGAGTGTGACCAGCAGGTCGAGGGAGGTGATCCTGTCCCTCTACTCTGCTCTCGGGAGACCTCACTTGGAGTATTGTGTGCAGTTCTGGTGTCCTCAACATAAAAAGGACACAGAACTGTTGGAATAAGTCCAGAGAAGGGCCATGAGGATGATCAGGGGACTGGAGCAACTCCTGTATGAAGATGGGATGATAGAGTTGGGGCTGTTGAGCCTGGAGAAGAGAAGGCTGAGTGGAGATCTCCTAGCAGCCTTCCAATATCTGAAGGAGGCCTATATGGATTCTGGTGAGGGTCTCTTCATGAGGGACTGTGGTGAGATGAAAAGGAGTAACAAGTTCAAACTTAAGCAGGGTAAGTTTGTATTGGAACTGAGGAAGAAATTCTTTACTGTAAGGATAATGAGGCACTGGAATGTGTTGCCCAAGGAAGTTGTGAATGCTCCACAGTTGTCAGTGTTCAAGGCCAGGTTGGACATAGCCTTGGGTGGCATGGTTTCGTGGGAGATGTCCTTGCCTATGGCAGGGGGGTTGGAACTAGATGATCTTAAGGTCCTTTCCAACCCTAACCTATTCTATGATTCTATGATTCCATACGCAAGTCATATATTACCTGTCTCCATACATAACTGTATCATTCACCACACCTTTTAGGTCCTTTTATCACACCTTAATGTTCTGGATTATTTTTCTTCATATTTCTTAAGCTTTACTTTGACTATTAAGGGATTTTTATGATACTGTTAGCATCCATTTTTTTTGAAATTTTTTCTTCACAGTTTTGAATGCACTTCTTTTTCATGTGATGAAATATTCTGCTTATTTGATAATATCTACGATGATTATTTTATCAATAATGATAATCTCAACTTGAAAAAGGCTTTTATACAAAAGTTGTTAGGTGTATAAAAACAATCTCTTGAAATTTAAATTGCAGTCCTGGAGAAATTGATTTCCAAACATTTTTTATACTTCAAGCTTTTTCAGAAACATTAGTTGGAAACTGAAAGATGTACAAAACTACAAAAGTTACACACTTTGTCTTCCAAATGGAACAAAGTGATGCGATACAATTTAAAGGCCCAAAACCTAAATATTTTTTCATCTTTGCTTGGATTTTATCAGCCTGATACAAACATATTTCAATTATGGAAGTACATTTATGTGTGTAAGCAAATTTGGTATACTGTACTGTTTGAAATATCCAGTGCAAGGTATTTAGGTTTATCTGTAATAGAGTAAAGTATTCAATGGGTATCTTTATAATTATAACTTTATTTTCCCATCGGACAATTCATACATAGAAGATTCCAAAATATAAATGGTTGCTATGTTAAAGTGAAGTGCAAGCATACTTCTAAAATAGCAGGAATTATTTGAGGAGCTGATAAAAGTTGCAGCTATAATATTTGCTCTCAATTTCTCTGGTCACTTTTTATGTAAGTGTGTCTTTACTACTCTTGTTTTCAGTAGCCTATTAATATTTAGAAGCTATGATGAGGTTTTCTGCTTATATTAGTAGCCCTTTTTTATGGGAAAAAAATGATAATAGTCAATTATAACAATGGATTTTTCTTTACAGTATTATATCAAAGCCATTTCTGTTTAATCAATTTTTTGCTCTTTATTGACAGCTATTGTAAAGCATCAGGCCAGTTAGAGTATAAAGCAAAGAAGTGGTACTCTACTGTGCATGCTTTATATTCATGACATTTATTCCCTTCCTATTTTTAGACAACTGTGAAGAGAGCAGTGTTCACTAAAGACTTCATTCAGAATCTGTTGATGTCCAGAAACAGTTTTCAGTGGGTTTTAGAAAAATACCCTTATATCAGAAGTCAGTTCTATAACATTTACTCAGGTCAATAATAATTATGGGATATTTTTTTGAGATATATACATTTGAAAAGTTTTAGGATGAGGCCTTTTACATTTGAAAGTTTACGTCTTTTGTACTGAAACTCCTGGCTTCTTTATGTTGGGGCTATCCTTTTATGCAGCACTTAGAGCATATTCTCCATTTCTATGTAGGACAGATGTCATTTTGTAATTGGCAATTTATAAACGGCTTTTCTGTCTGGAAAATAATGTTCCATTGCTTCTCAAATCTGTAATTTCAGCTGTACAGAACCATTCAGCAATCTTGGTAACAAATTCAGTTCAATTCTATTGAAGTTGTCATTGTGGATGTCATTGTCTTTTTCTTCTTGATCTTCTTATTTTTCTTTTGATTTTTGCCCTTGTCCTTGTCCTTCTTCTTCTCCTTTTTCTCCTTCTCCTTGCTCTGTGTTCAAATAGTGTTATCAGGTCTTTTCATATCTTCTGACAAAGTACATGGTTTCATTGTTCTTAATAAATGTTGTTACTAAGACAAAACATGTTTTTCCATTGGCACTAAATCTATCGTGAGAACTTAATTATTTCAGAGTTTGATTTTTAAGAACAGAGTCCACTCATCTGAAAATGGTACCCAGGCTCCACATTTAACATATGAAAAGGGTTAAGTATTTATATTTTAGATGCTTAGAGAAAACACATCAAACCCACAACATATTGAATGAGCATCCCCCTATGTTACCCAACTGAGAAATGTGAAGATTGCAGGACATCTTAAATCACACAGATCTCTATGATTCTCAGTGCTGCGAGGTATTGAGTCACTTCATTTGGGATACATGCCTTGAATCTCTTCTCCAAAGCTAGATGTTTGTGCACTTAGCTTTTCATCCTCTTTTTCTAAGCAAATCTGGAAGAAGAGGAAACATCAAATTAAGAACAATCATTCAGTGACAGAAAAGATTCAATTCCCTTTTGCCCTGATCTATCTTTGCATCCTTTAGACAAATAGAGCGAAAAGAAGTTTCTTAAAAATTGGCTTAGAACTTGGACATAATTTTTTTTAAAATGGATGATTTTTGAGTGGTGTTTAAAAACCCAGGATCTTTCCACAGATCTGCATCAAAGCTTTCCCATCTCATAATTAAATATTAATCTTAATGATGTTTCATTTCCTACCCCTTGCTTAACGTTAATACAAGCCCACAACATGCATATTGCATTCTCAGTTCAGAAGAATGAATTACTTCTACTCTATTTTTATGTTCCTGCTGATCCATATGGTTAATATCCAAAAACAATTATAAGACTGATTAAAGACTGATCTAACAAAAATAATTATCTCTAGCCTGCATCTTATTTAATAGCTGTGCTGCTTTTTCTTTAATTTTCTTTAGCTTAGACTTGTCCAGTCTCATTTTTTCCAGATGAAGACAAACGGATTATGATGCAACATACTTCTCTGCATTTTCTGAATATTTCTCTGGCTAACTTCAATGTTAGGATTATTAAATTTCATAGACATTCCCATACTGTTGCCCATTAATTCAAATAGAACATGAAGAGACTTCTCAAAATCATGATGGGTTAGTCAAGATGTTAAGCCATCCTAGTACAGTATTATTCTGAAGAGTTTCCACTCATTAAGAAAAATCCAGCATGTCTGTTAGGAAAAGATGATGAACTACAGTAAACAGCCCTGGTGTCCCAAAGTCCTGAATGGAATAGCAACTTTCGGAAATGAGTTAAAAACAGGATGGACAAACTAAGAGCTATTTTTGCAGGTAAAATACTATGCTGATTCTTTTGTGCAACACAATTAAGTGCTCCCATAGATCTGTGATATTTGAAAGAAATAATTAATAATGCTATTTTAATCTTGGACCATAAAAATGTTATTGAAGCAATATACCACTTAGACACTTGGGAGTAAAGTGGGAGCTCTTTCAAAGGTATTGTAAATAAGATGCTCCTCTGCTTCATGTATAAGATGCATTTTATTGCTTTTTATATCCTTGTTTCCTGAAAATACAAATTACAGTTCAAGTCAAATCACTTGTAGCTTATCAGCTCTAATATTACTTTCTACTTTATCATACCTTTAATCTTGATGTAAGGTCATTAATTTTTAGTATGAATTATGGTAGGATTTTTAAAAAGTAAATTAATCTTTAAAATATCCACTGGCTATTAATTTTTGTGAAATCACTTCATTGCCCCCTCTGCATCCTCAATAGTACAAACAAAAAAGATACTATGCTCCCATTATACTATGCCGTGATTACTGGATTTCAGGAATTTTAAAAGGAGTCTTGTTACGGTCAAAATTGTTCTCTGCTTTGAATGAAGTACTAATAAAACCCCTTTAATTAAATAGTACCACCTTTCCATTCATTTAACTGTAATTCTGCATTGTTACAGGGATTTCATTAACATAGTTACAGTGGCAGTTTCTGAGACTGTTAGTTAAGTTGAAGGATTTATTTTATATTTATGACATTGTAGGATGCTAACCTAAGTCAAAGCAATTCTTTTAGCCTTTAGAGAACCTTTCTAAAATGAAGCTTACAATGAACTCACTAAAGAACTGATATTTATCACATATCTTAAATTCACCTAAGTTCTACTGGGTACAGTACTGCTGTATTCAGCATCACAAATAAATGAAAGTTTACATTATTTTTCTTTTGATGGCTCCATAGCACTCAGTTCAGAATTTATAAAGGACTCATATGCTGGTTTTGGGTGTGGTAGAGTTAATTTGTTTTATAAAAGCTATGAGATACATTTTGGATTTGTGCCGAAAACAGGGCTGATAACAGGCGGATGCTGTGGAAGAAAAATCCTGTAGTTACCTCTTCACTGTTCTTTGCCTAAGCTGGTGAAAAGCAGCATTGGTTCATAACCTGTTAGGGAAAAAGCCTTTTGATTTCACTTTCTAATGACTTTACTGCAGCCTTTTCAGAAATTCATGCATTTGTGCTTGGAGTGGCAGGTGGAGGAAAGAGCTCTAGGCCTGCTATTGAGGCAAGTACAAGGAAGAACTTCACCACCAGTTCATTGTGTCACTCTCATTCTCCTTCTTTTCCCATAAACAATCATTTATTAAACTGTTTTCTTGCCACTCTCCTCAAACTCAATTCCAATCTGGCAAATTTACATATATGAATCATTTAGTTTTGAAGCCTGTTATAATCCTGTTCTTTAACCTTCCAAACATTTCCTTAGGGCATAAGAATTCCTGCACTTAATAAAAACTAAAAGTGAGAAATCAGGAAATAAGTTTTAATCTTTAATTAAATCTGTTTTGGAATCCCATTTTTGCCTTGTATTTACATTTTTATTTGCTTCCATGGTGCCTCTTGCTGATATCATGTAAGGAATAATGTCATCAAGAAATCTAATTTATAAGACCTTGGGCAAAATATTGTAATTATGTAGGCTCCTTCTAACAGAGAGAGTTGAGTACCCACAGGTTGTTTTCATCTGGTTGTCCAAGACTGACAGAACAAATCATCCTCAGGAAGTAGTTCTTCCATTGGCTATGTGAGGAGCCTCAACAAGTGGCTTCTGCATACCTTAATTTAGGTGATCTAAATCTTGCCTAAAGTGACTTTATCACAATTGTTAATTCTTTGTATGTTTCTACTTGTTACTCCAAGACATTTGAGCTGCTATCAGTCTAATGGGTAAAGTGACAAAGGGAAAAAGGTTTCTGAATTTCTAACTTTTTGTAGTCTTATGTCTCTCACAGTCTGATGCTCCTTGGGAGTTTCAAAGAAACATTTATCAGTTCCTAGCTCTTTTTCCTGACCTTCTGTATGGTTTAACTTTCTCCATCACCCTTTTTCATCTCCTGTTATTTTCCAAATAAAATCAAGTTGTCAAAATAAATTAAAATCTCTTTGACAACATTCTCTACTGAATATGAAAATGCTCAGGAGCCCCAATTATGCATGCAAATGTAGGTCCAAAAAGATCTCTTTTTATTGAATGACTGCTTTGACTGTTCTGACTCCTTTTAAACAGTACAGCTAGCCATCTGGGAACATATGTTTGAGAACATTTTTCAGATTCAGTTCACCCCTTACAAAGACCAAATGGTCTTCCTTTTAGAAGGTAGGCAAAAGACAAGAAATTCATTGAGGACTTTGATTAGGTCAAAGTGATGCAGTTAGATGTAACTACCACCACTTTATCAAATTATACCTCCTTATATGACAATGCAGGACACACTAATCGGAAGATAACATTACACAGGTGTAAAAAGATAGATTTTGATGACTGTAATTCCACAGGCTTAATATAGAACTTTTAAAAAGTAGACTAGAATTAAAAATTGGAAGGCTTCTTGCATTGCATATTTGCAAATAAATACAAGTAAAATGCTAGCATACATTTGTCATATGAACATTGCTCATTAAAACTTTGAACATCAACAAATGACAGAAACGAAATCAAGGGCTGTTTTAGTTCCTGAAGAGTAGAAATAATTAATGGTTTTAAGTATAGTCTATAATCTGAAAAAGCTTAGCACAAAAATCTATAGAACTCATTGTTTCATACTGACAGATTCATCTTAAAGGATTATAGTAGATATTATCAGTAAAAGTCATACACCAATACCCAGATAGTGGATTTTCTATTCTGAATAAAACTTGTTAGATGTTTATATTTGGTTGGGGTTTTATTTATTTGAGTCTTAGTGAGATCTGTCGCATGCTGCATTTTAAGCAACATAATAAACTCTTATCTGGATAGTATATAATGAACTAAGCCTAACAATATCTCACCTCCTACGTCAATGTCCAAACATAGCTAGTGCAAAAGATTTCTCATCATTTGATGGCTGTGACATCCATTAGTGGACTAATACTGGACACTGTATAGATACAAACCAAAGCCATACTATCTGAATAAAAACCCCACATGATTTATCTCAGTGAACAAAAGTAAGATGTGCATAGATAGAAAGAACGTCCAAAGTTCATAAAAATTGACTAGCAATATAAATACCTGGCTAAAATTATGCCAGTGCTGTACTGTCCGTTGATAAGTCATTATTTCTAACAGCTCTCAGCAAAAGGAATTTCTGAAGTTGAATCTTAAGGAATATTGAATACTGAGGTAGCTTTGTGGTTGCTTAAATTAGATTCCTCCAAACTCTGGCCAGACCTAGAGAAAGTATTAAGATGTTTGAAAATTACAAGCTTTCTTTAAAAAGTCATGAAGAGGCAGTATATGTAATGCTATTTTGTAAATAGGCTGGGAATTGACTTTAAAAATGTAAGACTGAATCTTCTCCTTATCATATGTCCCCAGAACTCTCTTACATTGGTTTAACATGGGAGAGTAATGTAATTAACTTATTGGTCTTGTTTCTTAATTTCACTTAGCAATACCTGGTGATTGTGATTTTCTGGAGTGATTTTCTGGAGTAATTTTCTTTATTGCAAATACTAACTTCTGATGGTGTAGGTCACTGTAGCGCTAATGGCAGATTTCCCTTGCAATACTGTGGCTTCTGTCATTCTCCTTACTCTGATACAGCCTCTAAATTATTTTCTGTGTACTAGCTCAAGATTGTCTCCAAGTAGACTGCTTTAGCTGCCTGGTACATATGACATGGAGAAGTGACTACATGAAAGTCAGACATAGACTGCAATACATGGTTGCGTTTCAGTTTGTGTCCACGGTACACTGACTTCAGCCTAGCAGTACTCCTCTTGTAAATTCTACCAGGCCATGTACCAATCATGACTTTTTTACAGTATTTGCTTTCTTTGAATTTCTTCTTGCAGTTAAGAATATCTCTGGCAGAAATTCTACCGCAATACTAAACTGGCCATAATATTCCATGTGTGGCCTGACAAGTGCTAAGTAGATTGGGATAGTAACTCCTTTACCTCCACTAGTGATGCCCTGGTTGATGCAACCCAGCATCCTATTGGTTTTCTTTGCTGCAGCAGCACACTGTTAACTCAAATTAAGCTTGCTGTCCACCAGGATCCCCAGGTCCCTTTGCACATAGCTGCTCCCCAGCTGGGACCCTGGCTGGTAGATCCCAGCCTGTGCTGCACTTTTGGATTTTGTTTTCCTATGTGCAATATCTTACACTTGCCTTGTTGAACTCCATAAGACTTGTTAGTCCACTTTTCCAGCCTACTTAGGTCTTCCTGCAGTGTGGCTCTTCCTTCTGAGGTATCCACTTCCCCACTCAGTTTGGTATCGTCAGAAAATCTGGGTATGCTTAATCTCATTTTCTAGATGATAAACAGTGTTAGGGCCAGTAGGCATTTCTGAGGACCCCACTAGCTACAGGTCACCAGTTTGAATAGGAGCAATTTATCACCACCCTCAGAGTGTGGTCTGTCAGCCAGTTTCCCACCCACCATACAGACTATTTGTCTAGACTTTTAACATATCAGTTTCTCTAGGGGGAGAAGGGTTTTGAGTCACTGGTCATCTTCAGATTTGTTTTTGAAGAATAATTGTGAAGACAGATCAAAAGAAAACAAATACAGCTTCCTCAGAAATGATCATTCTTTTAGTGATCCCTAAAAGAATGACTATCTATTCTTTTTTTTTTTAATTCTTCAATTTAAATGTAATCCCAGTTTCAGCAGTAACCTAGACATTATAGTACAACTTTACAAATCCACTCAAGCCCATTTTTTAAATAAATCTTAAGGTTACATTATGGAAAGGAATAAAATGATAAAATAATATAGCAAAATAAACTTTGCATGTTTTATGTTATGTTTCTAAAGCAGTCAGTTTAAAAACGAAAAAGGAATTCCAAAGAATTTGAGTAAGTTCATTCCTCATTCTATGAGCTGCGCATAAGAGGAACTATTTAAATTTAATGCATTGGAGACACAATCACAGAAAAACTGCAGCAGGGTGTATTCCGTTTGTGCTCACTTTTCAAGTAGTTCCCCATGGGCTTGCTGCAATCAGTCACTTTAACACTTGTATCTTCTGCATCAAAGTGAACATAGCATGATCCTTCTGTTTCTTTACAGACTCTGGCATCTCTAATGCAGCTGTAACAGCCAAGTTACAAATAGCAAGTTCTTTATATATATGACCTTTCTTTTGTATTCTTTCTCTGATTTCATTGAAAACATTGGCTGCCTTGAAAATGTTCAGCATTCTTTCAACAGGGCTCTTTACCCAGACTTACTGGTTTTTACCTGTAACCTGATCTTTATAAAGCTCTTCGTATGCATATTGCAAAGCACCGAGTTCAGAGGCAGCTTATATTGATGTCTGACTTAGGGATTCTACACACCAAGTTCATTATATGGAAATCAAATGCTTCACTGGTGTCCTGGGTTGAACAGTAGCAGTCATTTTTTCTCCTTCTTAGTAGCTGGTGCAGTGCTGTGGTTTTGACTTTTGGCCTGGGAACAGTGCTGCTAACACAAATGTTTTTAGTTGCTGCAATAATATTTAGTCTGAACAAGGACTTTCTGAGTCTCATGCTCTGCCAGGGAGGAGGGGAAGCTGGGAGGAAGCAGAGACGGGAGACCTGACCCAAACTGACCAAAGAGGTATTCCATACCCCAGCATGTCATGCCTAGGATGTAAAAACTGAGGGCAGGAGCCCAGAAGAGCAAGTTCACAGCTCAGTTGCTGGGTGGTGAGCAGTTGCATTCTCTTCCCTTGTTATTTCCCTTATCATTATTATTATTTGTGGTAGCAGCAGTGGTTTGTGTTATACCTTAGTTACTGGACTGCTCTTATCTCAGACAGTGGGAGTTACATTATTTTGATTCTCCCTATCCCTCCAGGGGTGGGGGGAGAGGATGGGGGGGGTGGAGGAATGGGAGGGGAGACTTCAGAAACTGTGTTTTTTTGAGTTACAGCTGGACTTAAACCATGGCAATTAGTTTATTACAACTTCTAGATGCACATAAAGATCTTAAATCTCTTCTGTTTTCTCTGATCAGTAAGTGAGGGTAAAGTACACTGAAATGTAATGCTTTCTGCTGGAGGAGGTATCACTTGCAGCCATGAGTACAATTCTCCTTTCAGATAATAACAGTAATAGAGAATGTGAAAATGATTTCTAGTGACAGGGCTCTGAGTACAATTGTGTGAATTCTGCAGTCATATCAAGGGTACACCAGCCATAACTTAATACAGCACTATTATTCTCACAGCCAGGCTCACTTATTGGCCAAAGAGTGAGATGATTATAAAATACTCAGGACTTGAGGAAAAAAGATACATACCATAAGGAAGCTCTATGTGTGTGTGTATGTAACTCAGTTGGGTTTCTTTCTGCATGGTGAGTATAAATTGTAGAGTTCTTATTCTTCCGCCACATTTGGACACTTCTCTTCTGGAGGATTACCTCTTCCTTCTTGAAGAAAGCATGTTTTCTTCTATCTCCTTCTGGAATTTATTTTAGATACCACATCCAAAAGCAGCTGCCAACAGCTGTCAGTATCTCCTAACATGAAAAAGAAGCATCTGGGTAGACTCCTTTAAAGCACCTTCTCATAGTTGCTGAAAGTGGCTCTACTGCATCAGAAAGTGCCCTAGTAATAGTTTCCTTCTGTTTGGGCAATGGCTTTTTCCTGCATATCATCTGTAAATGTCAATTATCTTGCTATGTTTTGTGAATGTTTCTCTTCCTCTGTCACACACACACACATCTGACCCATGGAGCATCTGCCAAGTATTTGTCCTTGAGTACCCTCCAATTTTTCAGACACATGAAGTGGCAACAATTTTCTAAAGCTCTGGATTCTCATCTGTGACAGTTGTACCCACACTAATGGAAGGACCATTGAGCCACAATAATTGCTAATAAATATATCTGCTGACTGGTCTCTAGACAAGTATAAAAATATATCTGGTAGTGATAAAAGATATCCTTTGGCTTCGGTCTGTCCTGGGTAACAACAAAATCTGCCAATTTTAGTTACAGCAAGGTTGCACAACTGGACATTGCCAGACCTATGCTTTGGTTAAAAGCTAAAAACCTCACTTCATTTTTTTGACCACAGATCAGGTTTGACCAGAGTATAAATGGGGTCCTGCTGGAGGGCAAGAGTTTAGTCAGTCCTTCTTGGAGCAGCAGATCTACAGTCAAGGACTCTCTTCTTGGGTTGGGTTGCTGCCTGAGGTAACTCCTTGTGGTTGAGAGCTGTCATCTTGACTGGTGAGTAAAACGTGTTAATTCCCCTTAAAACTTAAGCTTAAGTAAGTCTGTTGTGTAGTATTTTATTCCACTTGACATCTATATCTTATGATTTACTAATGTTGTCAGAGTATTAAATGATTATTTTTATTAGAATAAGTTTTCTTTGGGACTTGTAACCTATCTCAGTCAATTTTTTTGGCCTCCACGACAGTGACTAATAGCATGCTAAGCTTTGAAATTTTGACAAAGTCACATAAAGGACCGATTCTGTACATATATATAAATATATATATATATATATATACGCATTCTTTAAGACATAAACCATTGACCGAAGTCTGGGACTAGGAGTAGATCCAGTTGCACCTAGACTCCCCTTGGAGGAGTTTAGAAAGCAAGGAGGTCCTCTCAGAACCTCATAACTCAATGAGACGATCTCCCTGACACTTCTGTCTGACCCTGTCTTCTATGCAGTAAATAATCAAGTGAACTTTGTGATTAAATTGCATTAAACTACTGTCACTTTTACCATTAAATTTTGTTATATCAATAAACTACCTTGCAGCTTCTCTCATAAGCGAAGTGCCTGACTCTTTCACAACACTAGTCCATGAGAATTAACAGCTGATATCCTTAAGGAGCTCTAGATTTCTACTTTCATGTCTCTTTCTTCTTGTAACAAACACAGTTTTGTATGAGACAGTTGTCTCCTATATATAGCTCCGATAAATATATATGTCTTCTGCATAAATGGAAGATATTGCATTACAACCCAGGCAAAATTTATCTTTAATTCTCAACCTGCTGTCGCTTTCTCTGCCCTCCCTCAACATCTGCACTGCTCTACTCCACTCCTGACAGGGACAAATAAATAACATAAACCAGTAGAATTTCACAGTAAGATAAAGCCATGTAACTGCTGTAGGTAAAGATGTTGACCTTTCTTATCTCTAGCTGCTCAATGGAACTTTTAGAGATCCTTGCGTCATTTTCATTGAAATGTCACCTTAAATTACCTACAGTCACAAGAATTGTCCTTAAAAGGCTTAGTGATAATACACACTTTTTTAGCTCAGGATTACTTTACCTGAAATATATAAATACTTTGCAGATCAGTTTAACTTTTACCAAGCAACTCCTTGATTCATTAAGATATAGTCACGTTTTCTCAGTAATCAACCTTCTAAATCCATGACTCTCATAATCCTGATTCATCAACATCCAGACTTCAGTAGGATTGATGACACATGCTTCCATTTAGTCTACTCAGTAACTGGATTGATGTGCAGCTTTCAAGAGTTTTCAAGCTATAGGGTCAAATTCCTTCTAGACAAAGAAGACTGAAGTCCACAACTCCTTCTGTGAAAGAAGCCACCTCACCGCTTGTGATTACAGTGATAAAATACTACAAATTCATTGAGCGTCATTTCTCTGTAGCAGTTGGGGTATAAAGTGCTATGCAATGCCCTGGCTTAACTATCAGCTGCTACTGTAAAATGGTGTATATAAATTCTGTATTATACCTGTTATCCTTGTATGAATGTCTCAGATACCCTGGGGCTTTTCATATAGACCCAGATGAAGCCTGAGGCATTTGGCTCAGCAAAGGAAGGGATTTAGCTGGTCATGGACAACAGTAAATACTTGGAGACAAAGGAGATTTAACATGTCTTGTGCTTGACACAATGTGGCTCGATTTTCCTGCATTAGACTCCTAAATTTTATATAAATATCCTTTTTGCCACTTTGTGTTTACTGTATGTCTGCCTTAAATTTCAGCTAAATGCCTCTAGTGAGAAAAACATCTCTGAAAAACAAAACCATAGATTTTAAAATATTAGCTGGTTATTCATGGTTAGAATACACTTTTAGCTTTCAGACACAGGTAACACTTCCTCACCACTACATATATGTCGAAGAAAGAAACCTTTCACTTTCTCTTAATAAAGCTAAATTGTGACTATTCCAACATCAGTTTTTTGCTTTAAACCATGGATCTTCTGTTACTGATATGAAAGTACTGGGACATGGATAATTATGGTGCTGCAATTAAGTAATTAAGGAAAAAAATCAGTAATTTCACAGTTTATCTGTGACATAAAATTATCCAAAAGAGTCAATTATATTGCTGAAAAGATTCTTAGCTAACTTTTTTTTTTTTTTTTCCCAGTGGATTAAAGCAATAAGAACAATTAATACTGTCTCTCAAATGGCCTGTAATTTATTCTTTTAATCAAAACGTAAATACAGAATATTACATAACTCAATTCTTTAAAAAAAACACTAGCATTTTTGGATGAAAAACAGATCTGTACACGATTTTTGCTGTCTGCTGCAACTCTTGCATCCAAATGCTCAATAATTAATAGACCTAGTGCAGGAAATGAAGGCTGTCTCTTGGCTTTTCCTTTGTTCTTCTCCCTTCAGTAGAAACAATATCTGAACAACCTGTTTCTGATAAACAATGCTGGACTCCTGTGGTAGTACTTGTGGAATCCTGTGGGTTTTCCTGTATTTTTACTGCATATTTTATACACGCTTTATGAAGCCAGCTGCTGAATGCAGTGAGCTCTACTTGACATAAGTTTTTCTGCCCCTTGCCATTGCTGTCCATCAAAAAAAAAAAAAAAAATCTTTGTGGATATTTATTGCAATTTTCTTCTTTTTTATAGCACCTTTCAAGAAAAGAAACATTGCAGTTCAGTTTAGGAGAATGCATTAATAGCCATATAACAGGCTTGAAGTGATGAGCATGTCCCTGCAACTAAATGTAGTCCTAGAGTCAGAGTAGTTCTACTCTGAAGGGCCATTCATACTAAGATCATTGGAAAAACTACAGATCTCAAGTCATAAAATTAGCTACACATGCTTAGGAGAGCACTCAGCAATCTGGGCGCTATTTGTTTTCCCAGCTGCCCACTAACAGCAGAAGGATTGATTGAGCAAGATGGGAAAATGGCAGTGGTGTTTTTGTTGTAATTCCTCCATCTCTGACCAAATTCTCAAACATTTTAAGGTTAAAATCATATCTATGCTTAAATAAGAAAATAAGAGTTATAGGAGTGTAGAAAGGAAGAAAAAAAAAGCAAAGGTACACTTGGGGAAAAAGTTACAAGATGCCAGAATGGGGTATTGTAGTTTGAAGAAAACAACTCTACTGTCCAAATGTAAATGAATGTATAATAGTAATAGAACAGATTAGTCAAAATTGTCTCAAATGTATCCATCAAATCTCTATTAAACACTTACATGCAACCTTCCATCATATTATGGGACTAAGGGTACCGCACCGTTGAACAAGGTGGATCACAGTTCTAACTCAGTCCCCAAAGTTAACAACTACAGTTGTCAGACTAAACATCTGTTTCAGCTTCATTGTCTGTTAAAAGTTAGGATAAGGAGCAAGTCTAAATGAACCTAGATGAAAGTCTAGATGAGTCTAGGGGAAGAAATAGTTATGGCACAAACCCCATCATTTGTAATGAAATATTTACTAGCACTTGTTTAATTTCTACAGTTGTGTACTTTGAATTGTATGAAGTTGTGTTTATAGCTTTGTTTTGATCTTTACAGGTAGAATAAAATAAGTAAAAACGATTGGGGTTTATGAAGCACACATAGAATGGGGCAATTAGTAACAACATGCATTAACATTTTGATCATTTCATCCTGATACAGCTCTTCTTCCTTGTAATTTAAAATCAGAGTTTTGTTTTGTTAAAAAAGTACGAGCAGGAATACAAGTTTTATATCAACACCTTAGGTACAGAGCAAAAGATATGGAAGATGTCATTATTGGTACATTCTGTCCCTGCCTATTTACAGGTTCTTTCAGTACCTGATAAAGGCAGCTCTCTAAACAGTGGCATCCATGAATGGACCTTCAAAGCATAAACTTCATCCCACATAACTTAGCCACCTAAAAATTAAATCCTCCTCTAGAGCCAGTGGAAAATGATAAATAGGAAGAATATTCTTATCTTTGTTCATTGACCACTTAGGGAGACCAATCACTGGTTCACACTCTCTGATTTCAGGCAGCACTGGGTGAATTGAACCCAAGGAACATTAAATACAGATGGAAATTCTGATGGGCTTCTACTAGCTTTGCAGCTATGTGTTTTGTCCAAGTATTTCTAACTCACTTAGCACAGCAACAAATGATAGCAGTAAATTGTTAGCAGTTTTACCGAGTTTATATCTGATAAGTCTGTGGGATGTATGAGACAGATATATAGTGCACATGCATTTCTGAGCTCCAAATTACCCTGCAACATAGAGCAAGAGCAAAAAGACAGAAACCGAAACAGAACTGAGGATTAACAACAACAAAAGGAAATAATTAGAGCCTGAGCGAATATACAAAAACTGGTCAGCTATTTAGATAGCAATGGCAACAGCAACAGCTGTCCCTGCTGGTGTTCTGTAGTATTTAGCAATAATTATCCAGTTTTATGTCATAGACACTACCCACAAAAAAAGATGATCTATTAACAATTGCATATGCTCTTCCCCGCTTGTTTGCATTTTCAGAACAGAGGTTGCACAGTTGTTGCTTCCCAGCTTCAAAAGGTTAGATGGCCCATAAAACTTTGCAGAGTTGCACTCTGAAAGCTGAGAATGATACAAAATTTTACAGGCTGATTTCTTTCTTATTTTATTTTTTAATCCTATTGCATTTCTCTTCCTCATCCCTCTTCTTCCCTCAGAAAAGAAAGAAAAAGGAAAAATGCCTCCTACTTTTCATAAAAACATTTGGTGGTGATTTATGTTACAGCAGTTGCTCTCAAGCCCAAGCTGATAGATAGGACACATGATGACATAAATCCTAAATGGCAAACATATAACTGCTGCATTCAGCTAATATTGTACTGTTGATTTCGCATGAATGCTGTAAAAGGAGGCAGCTAACCCCTTTTGGCAGATGTGAATTTTTGTATTATTCCTTTCTTTTTTTTGCACCTTCAGTCCTGATTTGAAAATCTATTGAAATCTTTATTATTATAGTTCACTTGGTTTTCCTTCTCCCTATGTTTTGTCCCTTATTCCCATGGACATTTCCTTCTGTCCCTGTGACTTTGTCAGTGTTCAAAGCTGCCAATCCAAAAGACATCCCTTCACACTTTGTCCTCTGCTGTTAAAACAAATTGCCCACAACAGTTCAGTATTTGTGGCAGAGGAATAATGAAATTTCTATTGCACTCTCCCACTTTATAAGGTGTTAGAGAAATGACAAGACATCAGTGGGTGAGTGAAGATGTACATTGAGCTCAGAAAAAAAAACCTGAGATCTCTGATGGCACAAAGAATTTGATAAAACAAGTAATGCAAATGCACAGTCTACAGAAAAATAAGTAACTAATCCATCATAATAGTTCAGTGTAAGTAAGTAATGAATTTTTAGATTGAGAGCTCAGTGATACTGAGAAACAAGCTAGAAACTTAGGTCAACCCCAAGATAACCAGCCCCTTCCTCCAGTTCTGCACTGAAGAGAAACTTTCTTTCTTAAGCCATCACTTACTGTATGTAATTGTTATTTTATAGCTTCATAGTTGACAATTCTTCTAGTAAGGAGAGACAACTGCCATTTAATAGTTGTTGCTAATAGATAGCCAGGAAAAATATATTCTAAAACAGTACCCTTATGCTAAAGTTTTTTTGTAAGTATAACTGAAAGCTACTGAGGAAGCTCTGAATTTTAGTACACTGGATAAAACATAATAAAACTGCTAAAATCAATAAACAGGATGAGACAGTCATTGTTATTCTAAACCTGTTTCTTCAAATTGACAGTTGTTAAGCCTTTTTAAACTAAATTGAGACCCAGAGTGGATGACATGCCATTGACTAAGGCTTACTACATGAGAAGGATTTTTTTTTTTAGGCTCCTGTGAATTTTGTGGTGATTTGTAATCAAAACTTAAATGTAGCTGTAGCATTGCATCAAAAAAATGGTACTCTATAATGTCAGTGAAAGTAAAAAATGTGGTCAGTTTGTTCTTTTGGTGACTGGTGATGTTTTTGAAAAGTGACAAATATTTTCAACTAAACATTAGTGAAAGAAATGTTTTTCATAAGTTGAGAAGTTGGGGGCATTGTTTTATGCTAATGTCCCTGTTCATGTTATGTAGGATTTAAAAAATATCCTCAGTATTGTTTGTAAATTTATAGTACCAATCAGATTTTTTAGAAAATGTAAAATTTCCACCTGCTCAACAGTTCTACATTATTAATCTACCTTAAAGATTTTGTAAGCTTAAAAAAGGCATGAATTATCCCATAATTCTATTAGCCAAAAATGTCCGCTGGCAGGAAAGGAAATGATAAACCCTCCAGCGTCATGTTCCATTTCTGCTTTTGTGATCTGTGCAACTCCAGGAGAGGAGCAGGTAGAAGTACTGTTAAGGGAAGTAGGTTCATGCAAGTCCACTTATCCCATGAGTCTGGGTAATGCGCTGATATTCTCTATAGTTTGCAGGTAGATTATAGGTCTAGGGAAGCTCTATATACTGCAGCTCTAGGCAGAGGGTTGGAACGATAAAATGAAGCACCTGGAGGCCTCCAGGCTTCTCTTGCATCAACCTTGATAACTGACCTCATGCAAGTGAAATGAATGTCACCTGTGGATTGTACTGCATCTAATCTTAATGGATGATTTAGTCTGACGGTCTATCTTTTTAATCCCTTAGTAATATTGTTACTCAAAGAATCTTCAAAGGCCTATCATGCATAATGCAAAAGAGTGAATTTCTTGGTTTTATTTTTCTTTGAAGGTAGTGGTTTTAAATTTCCCATTAACTGACTTCACTTGGACCTCAGAAATATGAAGTGTTTAATCTTCATGATTTGCGAAACACTGTGAGTATACTCACAAATGAGCAAATGAGTGAATTTTGTTTGTGGCATTAAGAAAGTCAGTGAAAAGCGCTCTGTCTCTGTCTAGTTCATGAAGACTAAGACCACAATGCTTCTTAGCCACTTGTGTGGTCAGCCAAAAAGCTACACATGGGATCTGGTAGAGATCAGACTACCAGCTCTTGATGTTCCTGCATCTTTGTGCACTACTGGCTAGGGCAAAACCAGCTGGCTTTTCCATGAAACTGGCTGTGTTAAGATAAGTTCCCTACAGATAATCACATGAAAAGATGAACTAATCTAAATGCAACTAGTCAGTGAAGTTTAGGTAACAGTCACTGCTAGGTTAATATATATGTGCAGCTTTTCTCAGCATTACTTACATATTGTATCCCAAAAATAGTTCTAAATCATAGGCTGACATGAATGCAAAGTAATTTGTAGTGCATGAAAGAAGATTTGCAAAGAACTTTAATATTGTCATGTTTTATTTGAACTCTGTCTTCACACTAGTTTATAGGAGTTAAGTCCTATCTTCATTTGTAATAGACAAAGATTAATTGGTCCCCTTTATCAGAATATTTGACAATTAGGAATGTCCTTCTCTCACATGTATCTTCCATCACAAAGTGTAGTCGCTCAATAAAAGATGTGCTCCAAAAGAAAGCATCTATTTTTCAATATAGCAATGCACAGCAACAGGTTACTGCTTTTGTAAAGCTATTACTTTTGCTGTCAACATGATTGTTGCTAGAAGTTGTCTCATTAAACTGGATAAATTGGAACTACATAAGAAAATCTCACCAGGCAAGAAATTAAGTTTTCTCATAGATATATAGATATATATATATATATACACACACATATATATACACACATTTATATTTACACACACACACCTATATGTAATTAAACACACACAGCATGTTGTCATGGGTTCAGCAGCAGCAGTCATTTTTCTCCTTTAAGTGGTAGCTGGTGCAGCACTGTGTTTTGGATTTTCA